>JAJGRX010000205.1:0-302545 GCA_025461125.1 Carex kokanica | reverse complement strand
GGTCTTATCGTTTATGCTTGTAAACCTACTTCAAAAAAAAATATGCATGTAAAGCCTGTCCTGACTAATGAACCAGAGCTCATTTAGAGTAGAACTAGGGTGTTCTTAAGCTCACCAAGTCCTTTGTGAGCTTAATTCAAAAACCTATTGAATTGGCTTCAAATGATGCATCCAAACCGTTTGAAACCGATCTACTTCAGGAGTGATGCATTTACATGTCAAATTTATAAATTTTTGAACTAATTTAGTATAAAGTCAAGCGGTAAAAAAAAAAAAGTTTATAAGTTAATTTTAATGTGTTCATTTTTCATCATTTTTTGACCGTTTGACTGTAATTTAAATTAGTTCGAAAATTTAAAAACTTGATATGTAACTCATCACTCGTGAAGTAGATCGGTTTTAACGGTTTGGATGCGTTGCTTGAAACCAATTCAATGGGTTTTGAGTTAAGCTCACAAAAAGGCTTGGTGAGCTTAAGAACACCCTAGTTCTACTCGCTCATTTGAGTTAGAATTACAGAAAACTTGGTGCTATTTTATGACACCCATTATGAGCTGTTAAACAAACAACTGGAATATACTTAATAGCAGTTGTGTATCTATGCATCCTTACAAAAGAACATTATTGGTAAGTTTACCGTTAGTTCTAGAGCAGGAAAAATATAAGAGGAGGGTTCAAATGTCTTTATTTTTTGTGCCTCCACCATGCCTCCATTTTAAGAACGTTAATAAATCAAAATTTAAATAATAAACATCAAAATAAAACCGTTATATTTGATCTATGTTATTTTCTCGATGTGCTCATAAAAAAACACATTTCGATTTTGTTTTTATGTGAATCAATCATTTGAAAAATCAACGTCTAGAAATTATCCACATTAGTTTGTTTTTACAAGCTTTTAATGATAACCAAAACAAAGTTGAAATATCACAATTTTTTATACGTACATAGATAAAATGATGTAGATCATATCCAACGATATTATTTTGACTTTTAAGTTTTAAATTTTGAGTTATTAAAGTTCTTGAAAATGGATGCATGATGGAGACACAAAAAATAGAGGCATTTGAACTCTCCTCAAAATATAATATGGTTGTTCAATGCAAGTTGTCTTCAAAGAATATTGCACAGTCAATGTTCTCCATTAAAGACAACGAGGTATTGCAACAGCTTTTTTTCAAGTCACCAACCATATGATTAGATCATTTTCTTGTGCAAAAGAGCTGCACTTGGAAAAAGAGTCATCCTGAGAAAAAAGACATGTTAGTACCAAACAAAAGAAAAAATATATATATATTTTGGTTCCAGCGACAACACCAAATACAGTGGAAAAGGAGACATTTGGAATCTACTGATAATTAGTTTTAAGAAAAAATCAGACCTAAGTTCAATCCTGCCTTTTGATAATAAAAACTGAAAACTTAAACATTTCTGATTCAGATTTTGCCTCTATAGGCACTACAACTTACATAAAGGACCCTACAAAGAAACTATATTTCTTTCTTACTAAACGGTCCCTATAAACATACAATTTAAACTCAACACTCCCCCTCAAGATGGGCAAAAGATATCCATCAAGCCCATCTTGTCACAAAACCTAACTAGATCAATTGAGCCAAGTCCTTTGGTGAGGCAGTCAGCTACTTGATCTCCAGTAGCTACATAACTCAGCTCCAATAGTCCACTTTCCAGCTTTTCCTTTATGAAGAACCTATCGATCTCCACATGCTTGGTTCTGTCATGCTGCACAGGGTTGTTGGCAATGTTGATCGCTAACTTGCTATCACACCACAGTTTCACTTGAGCTCCATGATTCACCTTGAGCTCTTCCAACAACCTCTTTAGCCACAGCATCTCTGCAACTCCCAGTGCCATAGCCCTGTACTCGGCTTCTGCTGTCGATCTCGCGACAACCGGTTGCTTCTTGCTCTTCCAAGAGACCAAGTTACCCCCTACGAACATGCAATAGCCAGATGTGGACCTCCTGTCATCGAGAGAACTAGCCCAATCAGAGTCACAATAGCCCTCAATATTCATGTGCCCATTCTGCCTGAAAATCAAGCCCTTCCCCGGTGCACTCTTCAGGTACCTCAGAATGTGATACACTGCGTCCATATGGACCTTCCTAGGGTCATGCATGTAGCGGCTCACCACGCTCACTGCAAATGAGATATCGGGACGAGTATGACTCAAATAGATCAATCTGCCTACCAATCTCTGGTACCTCTCACGATCAACCTGTTCTCCTATCTCTGCTCTTATCTTGGCCTTTACATCAATTGGGGAAACTGCGGGTCTGCACCCCAACATGCCTGTCTCTGTGAGCAAGTCTAGGACATACTTCATTTGGGATAGAACAATCCCCTCTGCTCCACGAGCCACCTCAATCCCAAGGAAGTACCTAAGCTGTCCCAAATCCTTCACCTCGAATTCCTTTCCCAATTTTGTCTTCAACTTCGCAATTTCCCCCTCATCATCCCCAGTAATGATCATATCATCAACATACACAGCCAGCATAGTAATGTGACCACCATGTTGTCGAAAGAACACCGTGTGGTCAGCATTGATCTGTTGGTAGCCCATGCCTACCATAGCCTTCCTGAACCTATCAAACCAGGCCCGGGGAGACTGTTTCAACCCATAAAGCGACTTCTTGAGCCTGCACACCTTACCTACTGTCTGGTTTGTGCCAAACCCTGGTGGAACCTCCATATACACCTCCTTCAACAAATCACCATGAAGAAAGGCATTCTTCACGTCGAGTTGGTGTAACTGCCATCCTCCATTCGCTGCCATGGAAACCAGTGTCCTTACTGTGCTCATCTTAGCCACGGGTGCAAAGGTCTCATCATAGTCGATGCCATAGGTCTGACTATATCCCTTCGCTACCAACCTAGCCTTGTAGCGCTCAACCAGACCCTCTGGATTCTGCTTCACTGTGAAGACCCATTTGCATCCAACAGCCTTCTTGCCTGGTGGTAGTGACACAAGCTCCCAGGTTTCGTTCTTGGTGAGGGCCCCGAGCTCTTCTATCATGGCGGCTTTCCATTGCGGATCTCCTTTAGCGACCTGCCAACACTTAGGAATAGAGACAGTGTCTAATGATGCAATGAATGCTCCATGTACAGGTGATATGTGTGAGTAAGAGACAAATTGGGCAATATCATGTGGAAAACCATATCGGTCAGGAGGAATGCCCGCATTCTCGCGAACACTCCGCCTTACCGACAGGGGAGTAGGAGGAGTAGAGAGAGGAATCATATCACCTGTGTATTCTGGGTCTGAGGTGGTTGGTGAAGGTGTCTCAAGAGTCGGAGTAGGCAGGGACGAGGGACTTGGCACAAGTGGCACTATAGGCACGGTTCCATCATTCTGCTGTGTTCTCCTAACATACACCTTACGGTATCTCAACTCCCCCTGAGCCTGAGTTCTACCACCTTCGGGCTCATTCCTCTCAACTTCCGGCGGCTCAACCACAGCCGAATTCTCAAGTACAGGACAAGGAATACTACCCACACTCACCATCCTCCTCTCATCCTCACTACTACTACTCTCCCCCTCTCGCCTCATACCTCCTGTATCGAGCGAGTCTCCAAAGGGTGATGTCGCATCTGAGGAATAGTATGGTTCGAGCTCTCTGAATGTAACATCCATACTCACAAATAGTCTCTTCTCTTCTGGGCTCCAGCACACATAACCCTTTTGAGTACCCGAGTACCCAACAAAGATACATCTCACAGCCCTAGGATCCAGTTTTCCTACATTTGGTCTTTTGTCATGCACGAAGCACACACATCCAAAGGTTTTAAGGGAAAGAATATTTCCATTCTTACCTTTCAGCAGTTCAATCGAAGACTTCCAATCCAACACCCGCGAGGGCATCCTGTTGATCAAATAGGCTGATGTCAGAACTGCTTGCCCCCACAAGTACTTTGGGACTTTCATCGAGATCATCATACTCCGAGTTACCTCAAGGAGATGCCTATTCTTCCGTTCTGCTACCTCATTCTGCTCTGGTGTGTACGGACATGTGGTTTGATGTTGTATCCCCTGAGATGACAGGTACTCCCCAAATGCCCTATTGGTGTACTCTGTTCCATTGTCAGACCTCAATACCTTTACAACAGCACCATATTGAGTCTGAACCATTTTATGGAGATCTTTGAAGCAAGGAAGCACATCAATCTTGTTTTTCATCAAGTAAAGCCAAGTCACACGAGAAAAACAATCAATGAAAGAAACAAAATATCTAAATCCATTCAAAGTAGTTGTGGGACAAGGTCCCCATACATCAGAGTGAATCAAATCAAACATATAAGAACTCCTACTACCAGAGCTAGCATAAGAGCTCCTAGTATGCTTGCCTAACTCACACGCATCACACACCAGTTTTTCTTTATTAGCCTTTTCAAATAAAGACGGATACAACCTACTCAAAACAGGAAATGAGGAATGACCTAAGCGCCTATGATGAAGCAGCAGTAAGTCCTCCACACTCCTCTCAACTCCTCCAGCTCTCTCTACGATGGATGAAAGGGCCGAGTCCATACCCCCCCCATCCATGTACCACAGCCCGCTATGCCAAGTGCCAGTCCCAAGCAACCTGCCGGTCCCCTTCTCTTGGAAGATCACCTTAGGAATATCAAACAAAACAACACATTTTAGTTGTGATATAATGGCACTTATGGATAAGAGATTCACAGGAAAGAAAGGAGCATGCAAAACATTAGACAAAGTCAAAGTGTTGGTACATTTCACAGTACCCTTACCAACTACGGGCTGAGCCGTACCATCAGCAGACTGAATACTCTCTGGAACTGCTAGGCGAGTATAGGAAGAAAACTCCCCAGCAGCACCAGTCACATGGCGAGACGCACCAGAGTCGACTATCCAATCTAGTGATCTGGTGGGTATAGAGGCTAGAGCAAATGTATCATGAGTACCTGTGGCTGTGTGGGCAAGAGAAGCAAAGTTACCCCTGGATGAAGATGAGGTAGATGCATCATCTCTCACACTCTTCCCATCACCTGTCAGCTTCTGCCTGTTCCTGAGTGCCTGAGAATAGGCCTCCACGAGTGCCTGATCCTCCTCTGTAAGATCCCCACCAGCTTCTTCTTCCTCCTCTGCAACCATCAGATGTGCCCGGTTGCCTCCTCTTCCACCTCTCCGACCTCCACGGCCGCGACCACGACTCCCAAACTGCCCCCTCCCACCTGTATCTCTCTCCTTTGGTGGCTTCGGGCAAGCCTGCTTCAGGTGACCCACCTCACCACAGTTGTAGCACTGTCGAGTCTCGCCCCTGTACCCTGTGTTACCTGAGTTAGAGACCGCTAGTGCTGACTTCACTCCTGGAAGTCCTCCTGTCCCAGCCTGTAATCCTATACGGCTCTCCTCCTGTATCATCGCAGAGATCGACTCATCCAGAGAGGGGATCTTCGAATGGGCTAGCAACACTGCGCTCCTCTGCTCGAATGCTGAGTCCAGATGCCTCAGAAAGTGCATAGTCCTCCTCTGGACATCTCTCAAACCCTTCTTGCAATTTGGATCCAAACAGCACTCAGCAGGAGAGAAATGATCGTAATCTGCCCACAGTCGCTCCAAATCTGCGGCATACTCCTGAATCGACCTACCTCTCTGTGCTACCTCCTCTATCTCTCTCTCAATCTGGAACACTCTCATATTATTGTCAATCCCTGCATAGATCCTCATCAACTTCCCCCAGACATCACTCACGGCCTCTATGCCATCAACCGTCTTGGCAATAGATGCAACCATAGAGTTTAGGAGCCAAGTGTGTAGCAGACTGTTTGTAGACCTCCACTCACTGTACCCTGCTGAGCCCTCAGCTGGCACGTCCATCTCACCTGTGATATACCCATCCAGGTTCTTCCCTACTAGAGCCCTCTTAACCCGACGCGACCAGCTCAAATACGTGGCTGGCCCATCCAGTTTTATGTCCACCGACTGAAGGTCCAACTTCTGTAACTTCGGCTTGCTCTCAACAGGAGTTTGACTCCCGGCCAATGCTCGCACCACAACAGCGAGCTCATCAGGAGTCAGCTTCGCACAAGCCTTCGCAAACGCATTCCCGGTCTCCTCCTCTGACATTGATCGGACTTAGATCTACGCCTCACGTATCGATCTTGGTCCGAATCACTCCTAATAACCTCTTAGACCCGATCTTGCACCCTCAAGACGGATCTAGGTCATCTCCTCCTTTCTTCTTCTTCTCTCTCGACCCGATCTTGATCTATCTCATCAAGATTCGAGCCAAATCCGATCGAAAACCCAATCCAAAACCCGCTTCTCGGGTATCGTGGGGTATAGGCCCCCCACGCCGGCCAAGTCAACCCAAAGAACTTACCCTAGGTGGCTGGCCGGCCTTAAAGGAGGTGGCTCGACCTAGCTAGGTCAAACCAAGAGAGAGAAGGAGGAGAAGTGGCAGCAGTGGTTGGGCGGACCTAGGAGAGGTTGAGCTCGGCCAAGAGAGAGGAGGCGGAGCAAGGAGAGGCCAGCAGGGAGGGGCGGAGCTGAGACCAGCAGGGAGGGGCGGAGCTGCAGCTCTAGGCGGGGCAGGGACCAGCAGCTGCAGCGGCGGAGCTCAGGCGGGCCAGGTGGGTGGCTGCGGGGCCAGGCGGCGTCGGGCGGAGCTCAGGTGGCGCTGGCGGAGGTGTGGGGCGGAGGTTTGCTACAGTACCGCGGGTTTGCTACAGTACCACGGCTCTGATACCATTTTGATAATAAAAACTGAAAACTTAAAACATTTCTGATTTAGATTTTGCCTCTATAGGCACTACAACTTACATAAAGGACCCTACAAAGAAACTATATTTCTTTCTTACTAAACGGTCCCTATAAACATACAATTTAAACTCAACACTGCCAAACTATTCTGTTGGGTTTGGATTAATTAACAGAGAAGCCTACTTCTAAAGTTCTAAATTTATTGTCTTTTCATTGTCCACCTTCAAAATGAGAATTCATATCACCTAAGGTACGTAACCGAATATTTCTGCTTAGATCCGACCGTCCGATCAGAATCAGCACAGATTTTAAAGGGGCCTCGTGCATTCCACCTCTGGCCAGATTGGCCCAGATTCTGATCGGACAGTCAATGTCTAAACAGAAATATTCTGTTACCTCAGAGGTTTTGGACTCTGAAAATGAAGCGACTACTATGCATTATCAACAAAAAAGACAGGTAAGAGTACGTGGTGGCTCTCTGTGGCTTCCACTATTAAATTTCGAAGTTTGTATTAAATGCTAGGTATTGTTTGCCATATCACACACATATCTTTATTCTCGGATCAGGTCCCCTACCTGACTCACCACCTCAACATGTGCAACTCATAATAAACTCAATAATTTTATAAGCACAGCCTAACTCTCTTCTCCTTAAATACCTGCTTCACCCTCATCAGTTTCCAACTCATCTCAGATTCAAAAGCTCAAAGCAACACAATTTCATTACACAAAGCTTGAAGATAAACAAAATAACAAAAGAGTGAAAAATGGCACCTGGTTTCATTCGCTTAACCTCACTTCCTCTTAGCACAGGTCACAAGAAAGCATCATATCATGTCCGCTCGGTGAGTCTTCCATGCCGGTCCCACCCCCTTATCTCTAACCTTGAGGAACAGATCCGTGCCACCCGATCATGGGCTGCAAACCCAGAGGGGTCATCAGCTTGGATCGAGGCCGGTCTAGCACATATCGAGCAGCTTCAACTAGCCTTGGAAGATTTCATCCAGCTATCACAAACCCAAGAGACCCTTCGCCAAGCCGCCTCAGTGGATCAATTCCTTGACGACTTGCTCCAGCTGGTAGATGCCTATGGCTCCTTTGTATCAACCATCCTTACTCTTAAAGAATGCCACTCAAATGTCCAATCTGCATTTCGCAGACGGGATGAGGCTGGAATAGCATCCTCTCTCAGAATGCAAAGAAAAGCAGAGAAGGAGATTGCTCAACTTGCCTCTGTTTTAAGATCCATCAGTAAGTGTAGGCATCTAGCACTTTCTTCTGATGTAAAAGAGATTGAGATAGCTGGGATCATAACGGAAGCAATTTCTGCAACTGCTCTCGCTTCCATGGCACTCTTCACTGGTGTAGCAACACTATCGGCAGCTGCTTCCTCGAAGAAGAGTCCTAGCACCATGAGATCATTAACAAAACTGGCCATAAACACTTCTTTGATGAAAAGGGCTACAATAAAAGAAGAATATATTGATCTTTTTGAGAGATTTGAAGAGTTAGATGAATGTATTATGAATGCAGAGTGCTTTAGCGAGCGTGTATTTAGGAGTTTGATGAATTCCAGAGTATCACTCCTAAATATCATGACTCCTTGTTTGTAAATAAATCTATATATAGAAGAGAAACAAATTTTGGCCTAATTTTGAATCTAGATGTGTCAATTTTACTGTTTTATCAATTAGTTTTAGATTTGATCAGAAACAAACAAAGGCTACTGTTGACCAACAAATTGAATAAACATATATTTATACAATTTTGGATCTTCGTTATAGCTAGGAGGTCTACCACTTAGCTCCTTCACAGAAAAAATTGACAATTATTTTGAGACCTATCAGTAATTGAGTTCTAACAATCCAAAAATTGCACAATGGCAAGGAAGATAGAAAAATAAGGGCAATTATTGCAGGATTATATCACTCCAACGCACATCAGAAGATTCCCGACAAAACAACTGGACTATATTAACAAAACTTCTCGCTCTATGTATGATTAATTAGAAAACAATTGATCCGTCTTTCGGAAATAAAATGATAATTGTGCATGTGCTCTCCCTTAAACAATCTTTATGACAGCAACAACTGTTGTGTAATAGATGTCAAATACTAATGACAATTTGACATTTCTCTCTTACAAAAATTAACAGATCTGTTATAAACTAATGTTAGAAAAAAAATAGTTTCCTTAATGTGCTTCATTAGTATGATAACAATAAGGTGGAAATATCCTGTGATTAATCTTTCCTGAGCTATTCCAGGGCAGGTTTTTTATATTTTGAGGAAAGCAGCCTCTTTCCATTGCAGACATAAATCATACATTACATGGAGAAGGTCTTTAGAAACTATTCATTCAATAATTGCCAGAATCTGTAACAGAATGTGCATTTTACAAGAGAAATCATGTATACCATTTTCGTACATAGCAGGTGAATTTTCTTTTATTCATTGGAAAAAAAAAATGTTAAAAGCTCTTTAGCCAAACATTTGAAAGGTGTCTCCCTATTTGTCTTATTTCTATTAGCTTTCACACAATTAAAAGTTGAATCATAAATATATATTCTATATTTGAATAATTAGTAATTGAGTCCTTGGTTAGACCATAGAACACAACTCTTTTATATAGGGCAGAGCAGTTTCATTTTTTTTTTTTCCTTTACTGTGCGTGCCCCTTTTGACAGGCACGTACCATTGAAATGTACTGGTTGGTTCTAATAATCCATGTTTCTCAATTAATATTTTGTTTTGTTATTGCAATTATGCTTCTTAAGCTTTTGGATCTGGACTTAATTGGAGGCTGGAGAGGGTGAGGATATGAAAAGAGAAGCTAATATGTGTTGTCAATTTGCAATCATTGTCATTTCAAAAAGAAAAAAAGTGTTTGTAAATTGTAATTATTGAGTTAGTTAAATAAGAGTTGTGCACGAGGGGATCGTGCATCGGGTAGAGGACTCGATCCGGGAATCAAGCTGTGAGGGAGATGAGAAACATGATGAGTCATCAGATCTTATATATCACATCCATGTAACTCTGTTTTCTCTTTGATAATGCACATTATTGTATTTCATTTTCAGATGAGCATGGAAGGCATGAAATAAAAATGTTTCTTTGTTTGTGGAAACCCAACATAACAGTGTGGCAAGACCAGACTCAGATCTGAGTTTATAAATTTTTCAATTAATTAATCAAAGGATTCCTAATGTCTCCTTTCCCTCAACTCGGTGTTTTATACCTCTTTTTTAATTATTTGTGCTCGGTACTCAACAACTGTGTCTCTACCAAAATATGCATAGTTTGCCAATGTGTTTGTTGTAATTAAAGGATACTAAGAAAGATGAAGTAATGAGAATTAAAAAACAACCCACAACCAGAAATATCAATGTGTGCTGTGTACGTGTTGATTATCAATTAATACATCAGCATAGCTCCATCAGATTAATATTGAACTAATTAAATGTGTTCTAAAAGAAGAGAATTCAAGGTTCATGAACTATGTAACTAGTAACTAGATGTGAACTTCGCATTGTGTTTTTGGAAAGTTTTCTAAAGCCATTTTAGGGGCCTGTTGTCTAATTTAATAACATGTTGGGATTTTCTAACATTAAGAGTTCATATAAAAAATAAATCGAATTTTGTGGAAAAGGTTACTAATCAATAATGATAGTTTTGCTAATTTTATCAACTTTTATGTACCAACGGTTGGGATTTCTCGCGTCTATTTCTCTCCATTTTATTATCACTGCAGCGATGAAACAACATTGCCTAAAAATAAGAATCAGAATTAGGGGTGTCAATGGGTACGGTACGGGTCGGGTGGAGGCATTTTCATACCCATACCTATTAAAATTGACTTTACTCATACCCTACTCATACCCATTAAAAATTGACCTTACCCTACCCTATTCTTACCCGTTAATATTATCGGGTAACGAAACGGTAGCGGATGAATAACGGATATTACTAATATAATAATTAGTTTTATTATATTTTACAAATTAAATATAAAAAACTCATTCATTTCACACATATGTAATTATATTTCTAATAAAAAATAAAAATGAATGTGCAATCAATTCCAATTAAATTGTTTTTTATAAAGGAAGAAAATTCAAAAACACAAATACATATTTAGGTGGGTTAGAAATTGAATTGAATATATATTTAGATTTTATAATTACTCTATAGGGTAACGGATATGAAATAGTCATTACCCATACCCTTACCCATTTGGTTAACGAAAAAAAATTATTATCCATATCCATATCCAATAAGCTAACGAAAAAAAAACCTTACCCATACCCGCCTTATTGAATATAATACGGGTCGGGTAAACGGCTAAAAAGGTACCATTGACACCCCTAATCATAATCGAATCAGATGTCCACATCCAATTAAACTTCGAGTCAACGGTTCATCGGTGAAACAAATAAATCAATTGATCCAATTGCTGATTTTTTAAATACTTATAAATTTATGAGATATAAGTACCACTATAAAATAATCATGTTTTATAAATTAAAAGTTTCTATATACATATAAAATAATGTACTATAAAAATAAATTTATAAATTACTAAAAATGTAAAAAAAAAAAAATGAATTTTTTAAGCTATAAAAATAATTTATAGATTATTTTTAGAACTATTGAAAAAACATCGTATAAACATTTTATTTATTCCGAGACAGACGCTATAGTTTATGACGTCTCTCCTATCAAACGAGTTTTTTTATTTTATTCTATTACTTTTAACTAATTTATTTTTATTTTTATTATAAAAATTTCGGGTGTGCTGAAGTCCGGAAATTTCCCATACAGACGCTTGTTGTGGCTTCGTGTCAAATGAGATTTTCGAATTTTTATTCTGTTTCATTTAATTTATTTATTTTTATCTCTATTAATAAGAAATTCGGGTGTGCGGAAGTCGGAAAAATTCGGATACGGACGAATGGATGTATTATACGGTTGGATACGGTATATCATTGATACCGTATCAACCGATACGAATGTATTATACGAATGTTGATACTTAATACGGTATATCATTAATATTCGTATGAACATTATTCGTATCGGTTGGATGTATTATACGGTATCCCTATCTGAAAATATCCCAATATTACGAATACCGTATCCATTAACTTTGGATCCGATCGAGTACGGTCGTATATATCCGATCCGTTTGCAACCATACCCGGAGGTAGCTAGGGGTGTAAACGGTCGGATACGGATCGGATAGTGGTCAAACCGTATCCGTATTTGTTATAATTTTTCGGATACGGATACGGATACGGATACGGATACGGATACGGATACGGATCGGATATTAAACGGATACGGATACGGATCGGATTTTGGACGGATACGGATACGGATATCACTATAATTCGGATAATTAAAAATAAATACTATTGTACATTCTAGCAAAATGACAAAAACTATCATACAAATTTTTTTACAAACAATTCCATGACTGACGTTGTCAAAGATTGCTTTTTGTGTAAATTTTGAGAAAAATACTTATTTCAGGACTTCAGTAGCTCAAAAAAGAGACCAGAAGCTTAATTATTTTAATTTCTGTAAGCAATTTAAAAAAAATTACCGAATCAACTTTGTCCAAACTGTTTTCGCATCCGTCGCTAACAGGATTCCAGTAGCTTCCCTTGCATACCGGCCTCGCAACAGGCTGACGCCACGGGTCTTCCATGGAGACTATAGGGACCCACACAGGAGATGAGTAAGCGAGCCTCGCGTGCAAGGGCTAGAAGGGAGTTAGGACTGGAGGTGTCCTCTTGGAGGATGGGAATGGAGGGGGGTTGAGAGGGAGCAGTGGCCCAATGAAGAGTGGATTTGAGCTTGGATGGGTTGCGACCAGCTATGGCAAGAGAGCGAAGAGGGGAAGGGGAGGAAGGAGTGGAGAGGAATTTTAGGGCTTCGTGTAGTACGTATTGACCTGTGAGGCCAGATGCTCCAAGGATGATGAGGTCGTAGGTTGGATCGGAGTTAGGGGCTTCAGTCGCCATTGATAGAATCGGAGCAGAGAACCTCTCTAAAAAATATTCGGATATCCCAAATAAAAAAAATGCGGATACGGATAATTATCTGTATCCGGATCCGTATCCGGTTTCATATTCGAAACCGTATCCGTATCCGTATCCGTATCCGTTAAAAAATTATCCGAATCCGGATCCGTATCCGAATATCCGAATCCGCTATTTTTCGGATTCGGATCCGGATAAATCCGGATAATATCTGATCCGTTTACACCCCTACCCGGAGGGCTCTTCGATTTGGAACTCCTCTCGTTTCCCAGTCTCCCTTCTTTCCCACTAACCAGTAAAGTTAAAACCTTCTCCTCTCTCTCTCTCTCTCTCTCGCGGCCTCGCCTGAAACTTAAGTTAGCATACTTCTCCACAATCCCGGCCAATCTTTCCGGTTAGGGAAAGAACTTTTTTTTGCACCTTCTTGTTCTCCCCCCACGCACTTGGATCATCTCTGCTCCAATTTCTTCATTGCTCCAACTGAGTAATGCACCAACTCTTTCATTTCCCAGCAGTAATCTATATCATATCAGTCGTATTAACCAAATCGCCTTGAAATGTCAGGCAATTGACAGTTTCTTCATTGCTTTCGCTTTAGAAATTGGAAAGAAATGTAAATTGAAAAATCTCTCTGGCTGGTACTTCTTTATTCCAACATTATTTTACATGTATTTTATTGGTTATAATTTTTATGATGCAAAAGTACTAATCAAGAAGAATTCAAAAGGTAAGAAATATAGGAAATAGAGAAAAATTTTGCTCATTGAACAAGTCAAAAGTTTCTATACAACATATATACATTTTGTTTCCCTTTTTCCCTTTAACTCTTTACAAAGATGGAGTCCTGATATTAAGGAGTGAAACCCTTACGTTTATAAGTTTCCTAAACACCCGTTCACTACAGCTCTCTACATTTCTGATACTCACATCCAATTCTTCTAATTTCTCGGCAACACCAAACTCCTCATCAGAGACCATACTGTTAGACAAGGAGTTGAGAGCTAATGTTCTGAACAACCGCATCGTGCTAGATGTCTTTGTTGATGAAGCTGAGGCTGACATCGCCGCAACTCCTGAAAATACATCCATAGAAGCAACTGCAGTGGCACTAACTGCTTCCACCAATATTCCGGTAATTTCTGCCTCTGAGGCATCAGAAGAGAGACCAAGAGGCCGACATTTGGAGACATTCTTCAAGCACGAAGCCAGCTGAGCGATCCTCTTTTCCGAATGCCGTTGCAATCTAAGTGCTGAGATGAGGCTGATTTTATCTGCTCGCCTGATTGCAGATTGCACCTCGCACTGATGCTGCTTTAGGGTGACTAGGGTTGATACAAAGGAGCCGTAAATGTCAGCTAGGAGAAGAAAGTTATCTAAAAGGCTTTCAGTTGAGGCAGCACATCGCAGGACCTCTTGTGTCTGGCATAGATGTAAAAACTCTTCGAGGGCAGTTAGGAGTGTTTCAATCTTAGCTAGACCAGTCTCGATCCAGACTGAAGAGGCATCTAGGTTGGCGGACACTGATCGGATAACTCGAATTTGTTCTTCGAGGTGTGAGATGATCGGGTGGGAACAGCAAGGGAGACTCACTGATCTTTTGTGGTATGAAACCGCCCGGCTATTTTTGCCACTACGACTCGGGCTGAGTGTGAAAGAGATTGATCGACTGAATCCAGGTACCATCTTTCTTTCGTGTATTTTAGTTAATTTGTCTCCTTCAAAATTTGCCTTGGCTTTTCTTTTGGTGATTTTGAGTTTTTAGACCTGATATGACTTGGGGAGTAGAGGATAGAGGGGGAAAGGTATTTAAAGAGGACAGCGTTAGGCTGTGCATTTCAACTAATGCAGTTGAATATGAAGTGTACAGTGTACACGAGGGGATGGTTAATGCGGTAGGGGACTTGATCCGAGAATCAAGCTAGCTGTTGTAGTATAGCAAAGATGATGTGTAATCAAATCTCAATAATTGCATTTAGTGTAAGCTATGGAGAACCACCACGTAGTTCATCTTGCATGTTCACCATCTGTTTGTTAATTATGAGGTGGGCATGTAGTTGCCTTGAGAAAATAAAATAGTGTGGATTATATACTTGAGATCTGAGTCTTGTGCATGTGTTATTTTTCTATTCATTTGCAGATTCCAAATGTCGTCCACAGCTATACACTTGTGCGTTGTTGGTTGAGACCAAGTTGTAAATATTTTTGGGAATCCACGCGTTTGTCTTTACGCAAATGCACATGTTTAGTGATTTAAATTGTTATATACAGAAAGTGCTATTATTCATACAAGTGGACCATCTCAAAAATGTGTTGTTAAGCCCAATTCTGTCAATTGAGCCTCATTTATTGTAAGCCTAGAATCAAGAATGTGTAGAAAATTTTCCTTTACTGTCCTGCATCCAGAAAATTTGATGCATGTTGCCAGTTAAAACTGAGGAATGCACCAACTCGTTCATTTCCCAGCAGGACAAAATCAGCATGCCAGTCAAAGTTATTGTAAGATGAATATGCAAGCAGTTTCCACATCAAACTGTGTACATAAGCAGGGGTAGAGCCAGACTTTCAGACTATGAGAGTCAAACGTGAATGGAGATCAAGCATATAAAATTTTTCTACTACGAATGGGGGTCAATTTTACACTATTCATAATATTTTACTTTAAACTATATTAAAATAAGGTATAAATAAAAAAAAAATCAAAATGAATGGGGATCAATTGACCCCCATTCATTGAGGGTAGATTCGCCCTGTACACAAGTATATCATTGGTGCAAATATGAAATTGGAAAGGGAAAAGAATTGCAAAAGATGCACAAGGACTGCTGTATTTTTTATTCATTTCCCTTTAAATTCTTTTTCTTTTTTCCTTCTTTTTTGGATTTAAATAGAGAGAGAGGCGGTACTGTAGCAGAAGTACTGTAGCAGATCTAGGGTTAGGGTTAGCTCTGATACCAAAAATAATTTTAGCCGAAAAAAGTTACTTTATTAATTTATCTCTTGAGTTTATATAGAGCTTACATTTTTACTACTAAGTCTCTAGACTTCTCTATAATTCCTATTTACCAATAGAACCCTAAACAATGATACAAATCTCAACAATATATCATTCGTGCAAATTTGAAATAGGCAAGGGAAGAAAATTGCAAAGGACGGTGTTTTATCTTTCATAAATTTCCTTTCTCTAAATATATTTCCTTCTTTTTGAGATTTAAAATTTTAAATAGAGAATCATTGAACTCCTTCCAATTTCTTAGTATAGTCGTGATTTGAATCTATATATATCATGAGGAGGGATCCGATTACACCTTTTTTGGTGACACACTTTGACACCTACCATTTTCAAAGTCCAAATAGTCGATTCAAACCGTTCAACATGATGGATATATTAAAATGTGTTTGGAGATCAAATTTTACATTTTTTTGAATTTTTTTGCTATTTATTAAGATTGTTACAAAAATCGTTGTTTTTAGACCATTGAAAAACAGCGATTTTGTAACCATCTTAATAAATAGTAAAAAAATTCAAAAAAATGTAAAATTTGATCTCCAAGTACATTTTAATATGGTGATCATGTTGAACGGTTCGGATCGACTGTTTGAATTTTGAAATCGCAAAATTGACATATATAAAAAACAGTGTCATGATGTGTCACCAAAAAAGATGTAATTGGATCCCTCCTCATATATCATTTCAGTTCTATTTGTTAGAAATACTGAAAACTTTAATATTAATCCAGAATCCGTAAATTCAAAATAAAATAGCAAACGTATTTAAAACTTACAATTCTGAATTGATGACATTTTGCGGAAGCGTTAATACTGAGATCTTCAATGATTTTCCTGATAACTGATGATGGACACAGCGTTTTCTCTTAATGGCGTTTTTCATAAACTCTCTCAAAATTCAGTAGAGAGACAAAGAGACCTTTTTCTAAGTTGTTTTTTCTGTGACTTATCAGGCAATCAATTGGGACCAGTATATATTAATAGCAACAGATTTTTCCATCAAAAATGCTGAAGCCCTTTCGTTCATTTCTTTGAATGAACCTGGTGCATATTAATAACATAGGCCATAACATAATAAAATAAAACTAACATTCTCCCACTTGGCCGTAATGTTATAACATAATAAAGCACATATTAAAAATTGGCCAATATAATTTTCATTAATCATGAACCTGTTCAGTTAGAAATACCAAACCAAACTAATGTAATCAGAATAACAAATGTCGTTATTTGATCCCCATTAATTATAACAATGGTACTCTTTCCAACAATGGTTAGTAATTTTCATTCGGTCCTCATAAGTAATTTGCTTAGATTAAATAAAATTATGCGCATCGTAATAAGCAAACTTATAAATTCAAAGTCAATACATAATTAAATATTCAATACATAACATAATATATATATATAGTTTACAACAACAAAATTATAATACATTAACTAAACCCATGCCGGCAACATGCTCTTTGTAAAGAGTGGGTGGAAGCGCTTTTGTTAGAGAATCAGCTAACATAGCTCTTGTATTGATATGTTGTATCATAATGGTACCATCTTTGACTTTGTCTCTAACAACAAGATATTTGATGTCGATCCACTTGGATGCACCACTTGATTTGTTATTCTTAGAGAAGAAAACAGCAGCTTCGTTATCACAAAATAAGGTGAGTGGCCTCGCAATACTGTCAATTACTTGAAGTCCTGGTATAAAATTCTTTAACCAAACTGCTTGACCAGTAGCATGATAACACGCCACAAATTCTGCTTGCATAGTGGAAGATGCCCTTAAAGACTGCTTAGCACTCTTCCATGAAATAGGTCCCCCTGCAAGCATAAATATGTAACCTGATGTGGATTTCTTACTGTCGAGACATCCAGAAAAATCTGAATCAGAATAACCAATAACTTCAAGGTTATTTGACCTCTTGTAAGTAAGCATATAATCTTTTGTCCCTTGCAAATACCGTAAGACTTTCTTGGCAGCTTTCCAGTGTTCCATTCCTGGATCAGTTTGATATCGGCCAAGCATACCAACTGCAAATGCAATATCAGGACGTGTACAAACTTGAGCATACATAAGACTCCCTACTACCGAAGCATAAGGAATTTGCTGCATTTGAGCACGTTCTATTTCATTTTTAGGACATTGAAACTTGCTGAATTTGTCACCCTTGACAATAGGAGCAACACTAGGGGAGCAATTGTGCATGTTATATCTTTTAAGCACTTTCTCAATATATGCTTTTTGGGATAAACCTAAGATCCCACGAGACCTATCTCTGTGAATTTCAATACCTATAACATAACAGGCTTCACCAAGATCTTTCATTTCAAACTTAGTTGCTAGAAAACGTTTTGTCTCGTATAACATGTCTAAATCACTACTTGCCAATAAAATATCATCCACGTACAAAACGAGAAAGATAAATTTACTCCCACTAATCTTGAGATATATGCATTGATCTATTGTATTTTCTTTAAATCCAAATTTGATTATGACCTCATCAAACTTGAGATACCACTGTCGTGAAGCTTGTTTTAATCCATATATTGAACGTTTTAACCTACATGCCATATGTTCCTTGCCTTCTACAACAAATCCTTCAGGTTGTTTCATAAAAATTTCTTCATGCAAGTTACCATTGAGAAATGCAGTTTTTACGTCCATTTGATGTAGTTCTAAATCATAATGAGCTACGAGGGCTAAAACAATTCTTAATGAATCTTTCTTTGAGACAGGAGAAAATGTATTATCAAAATGTACACCTTCTTGTTGTGTAAACCCTTTAGCGACTAGTCTGGCCTTAAATCTTTCAATGTTACCTTTGGAGTCAGTTTTAGTCTTATAGACCCATTTACATCCTACAGGTTTAACCCCGACAGGTAACTCAATAAGATCCCAAACTTCATTAATTTCCATAGATTTCATCTCATCATTCATGGCTTCCAACCATTGAGATGATTTATCACTCATAATAGCTTGCTTGAATGAGATAGGATCATCTCCATTACCTATATCACAACCCTCCTCAGTAAGGTATACGATATAATCATCAGGTATGGCAGATCTTCTCTCTCTTTGTGATCTACGTAAGGGTTCTTGTGGCAGCATAGGAGCTTCATCAACAATAGGTACATTATGAACATGAGTTTCTTCATTAGCCTCTTGAACAACAATAGGTATAGAATTTGTAATTTCTCGAATTATCGGAATTGGAACATAAATCCGATTTTCTTCGAGGTTTACTGTTCTATTTGCATTACTCCCACTGATGTTGCCATTTTCAAAAAATACAGCATGTCTCGTCTCAACTATTCTAGTGGTATGTGACGGGCAATAAAATCTGAAACCTTTGGATCTCTCTGGATAACCAATAAAATAACAACTAATGGTTCTGGAATCAAGTTTCTTAAGTTGCGGATTATAGACTTTTGCTTCAGCAGGACAGCCCCATACACGTAAGTATCCTAGTTGTGAATTTCTGCCAGTCCACAGTTATAAGGTGTTTTTGGAACAGATTTACTAGGAACTCGATTTAAAATATGTGTGGCTGTTTTTAAAGCTTCTGTCCACAAAAAATCCGGCAATGTGGTATTGCATATCATACTCCGTACCATATCCATTAGTGTACGGTTACGTCTTTCAGCAACTCCATTTTGTCGAGGATCTCCCGGCATAGAGTACTGATGTACAATACCATTTTCTTGAAGAAATAAAGCGAACGGGCCTGGACTTTGACCAAGGTCGGTGTGTCTTCCATAATATTCACCGCCTCTATCTGATCGCACTATTTTAATTTTAAGGTTATGTTGATTTTCAACTTCAGCCTTAAAAATCTTGAATTTATCTAGTGCTTCAGATTTTTCATTAATCAAGTACACATAACCATAGCGAGAATAATCATCAATGAAAGTAATAAACGATTTATGCCCGTTAATACCCGGAGTAGGAAAAGGACCACAAATATCAGTATGTATAATTTCTAATAGTCCCCCACTTCGAGTGGCTCCTTTCTTATTTCCCTTGACAAATTTTCCTTTTACACATTCTACGCAGTTGTCAAAATCAGAAAAATCTAATGCAGGGAGAATTTCATTTCTAATGAGACGTTGCATTCTATCTCTTGAAATATGACCCAATCTGCGATGCCATAATTTGGAAGAATTTCCAACATCACGATTTCTCTTGACTCCACGTTTATGATTAACACTAGTAATATTCATAGATAACAGAGATTCACAAAAGGAAGAATCCAAACATAATTTATATAGATTATCACATAATAATCCAGAACCAACAAACTTAGAGTTATGATATAGTTTCAACTCATTATTTCCAAACTGAAACATAAAACCACACGCATCAAGTCTAGAAACAGAAATTAAATTCCTAATCACACTAGGAATATAAACTACATCATGCAAATCAAGAATAAAGCCACTCTTCAAAACTAAACGAAGAGTTCCAACAGCCTTGACTTCAGCCTCTAATCCGTTAGCAACTTTAAGTTTCCTTTCTCCCCTTTGAAGCATCCTCACGGAATGGAATCCCTGCAATGAGTTCGTAATGTGCACAGAGGCACCAGTGTCAACCCACCACGTATTTAAGGGAACATCAACTAAAAAGGTTTCACAAATCATGAAATTTAAATCATTACCCTTTTTAACGAGCCAATCTTTAAACTTCACACAGTCCTTCCTCATGTGTCCACGCTTCTTACAGTGATGACACTTAGGAGCATGCACGGGTTTTGTACCAGATGTACTTGCCTTGTTAATACCAGTAGCCATATTCATTTTGCTTTTACCTTTACCATTTTCCTTATTTTTCGGTTTTGGACTTTGAACAGCAATGTGTGCATAGTCAGGTTTTTCAGCTTTAATCCTTTCTTCTTCTTCAACACACATGGCAATTAATTCGCTCATTTTCCACTTTTCTTTCTGCGTATTATAATTGATCTTGAAAGGACCAAATTGTGCAGGAAGAGAAGTCATAATGAAATGAACTAAAAAGCCTTCAGAAATTGCCATATCCATACCGTTCAATTTTGCGGCCATATCATTCATCTTCATGATATGTTCACGTACACCGCTTGTCCCGTTATACTTGGTGGTGAGCATTTTCATTATGAGAGTACTTGCATTAGCCTTAGAAGTACTTTTAAACTGCTCTTCAACAGAAGTCATATACTGTCTAGCAGTGAAGGCATTATTTGCATCATCCTTCTCAGGAATACCTCCTCTTATAGCAGTTGTAATAGTACTTTTTATAATCATGAGAGACATGCGGTTTGACCGCTCCCATTTTTCAGAATTTTTCTTTTCATCAGCAGTACTTGTATCTACAATAGTAGGTTTGTCCATTCGTAATGCCTGGTCAATATCCAGAACACCAAGACAAATCTCAATTTGCTCTTTCCAAGTGGAAAAATTAGTTCCGTTCAATGGTACTATTCCAGAGATTTGAGCATGAACATTATTCAATGCTGCATTAGATTCAGAAAAATAAAAAAAATGCTTACTGTTATCAAATTATAAATCCACAAATAAAAAAAATAAAAATAAAATATTAAATCAACTGTAATTATACTGAAATATATATAATAAAACGCCAAATTATATTTCAGTTCTATCATAACAGTTGTTGCATAAATTCGATTTATATCACCGTTGGGCAGAAATAAATTGAATTGTTAAAATAAAGAAATTCATTTAATAAATCATAATGGCAATTAAAGTTGGTAAAATTAACCTTTATAATTTATTACATGAAGAAAACGTAATTTTATTAAAAAAAAAAAAATTAATTTGTATCACCGTTGGGCAGAAACAAATAAATTCATTTAATAAATCATAATGGCAATTAAAGTTGGTAAAATTACCGTCATAATTTATTAAATGTGAAACATAATTGTGACTTAAATCACAAAATTAATTTTAATAAAGATAACATCCAATTATCAAAAAAAAAAAAATAATAATAATAATAATAATCATTCCATCTAAAATTATTTATATGAAATATATATAATAAATTTCTGCAACAGAAAATTAATTAGGCCGAAAATCATATATGAATTCATATAAAATCATAGAAAATACTAACATAATACAATTTGTGCAACATATATACACATATAGTTTTTTGTACATGCAATCCCATCTTATCCTATCATATAATATATAGTCAAGATCCAATACAACACATATAACACATAGTTCGGTCCTTCCCCTTTATTAGCCATGCAATCTACTTTTGTCCGAAATTCAGCAAGTTCGGCCCATTTTGCCAAAATGCATGGCTGTCATCGAGGTTGGACCGAATTTTTGTTCATCATAAGTTGTATTAGATCCAATATAGCAAAATAGAGATGTGCATGTGAGGCCTCTTGGGAGGTTAAAGGTCTCCAACTATTGCATCTCCCATGAATTTTAATAATAGAGAATAATTATGAATTGATTCAAGAATAATAGTTCTCAAAATTTATACGAACCAAAGAATTAAAAAAAAATTAATTAATTCTCCGATAATAATTAGTAATTAATCCCAAAAAAAAATTTACTCTCGGATTAATCCAAAATTCGTCCAAAATGAATTTCTCAGTTTAAATTCGTCGTTCATAATATTTATACGAACCAAATAAAACAAATTTCGAAAAAAAAAATATTGCATCTTATATGAATTTACGATTTGGCTCTGATACCAAATGTTAGAAATACTGAAAACTTTAATATTAATCCAGAATCCGTAAATTCAAAATAAAATAGCAAACGTATTTAAAACTTACAATTCTGAATTGATGACATTTTGCGGAAGCGTTAATACTGAGATCTTCAATGATTTTCCTGATAACTGATGATGGACACAGCGTTTTCTCTTAATGGCGTTTTTCATAAACTCTCTCAAAATTCAGTAGAGAGACAAAGAGACCTTTTTCTAAGTTGTTTTTCTGTGACTTATCAGGCAATCAATTGGGACCAGTATATATTAATAGCAACAGATTTTTCCATCAAAAATGCTGAAGCCCTTTCGTTCATTTCTTTGAATGAACCTGGTGCATATTAATAACATAGGCCATAACATAATAAAATAAAACTAACACTATTAACCAAATTACTTGAAATGTCAGGCAATTGGCACGCTTTCTTCTTTGCTTTCTATAGAAATTGCAAAGAAATTGAAATTGATAAATCTCTCTGGCGGGTACTTTTTTTGCCAACGTTATTGTACTTGTATTTTATTGGTTATAATTTTTGTGATGCAAAAGTACTAATTAAGAAGAAGTCAAACATGTAAGAAATATAGGAAACGGAGAAACTCTATGCTCATTGAACTAGCTAGTCAAAATTTTCTATACAACATCTATACAATTCTTTTTTTTTCTTTCTCCCTTTTAACTTTTTACAAAGATGGAGTCCTGAGATTAAGGAGTGAAACCCTTACGTTTATAAGTTTCCTAAACACCCGTTCACTACAGCTCTCAACATTTCCGATACACTCATCCAATTCTTCTAATTTCTCGGAAACACCAACCTCCTCATCAAAAATCCTACTGTTAGACAAGGAGTTGAGAGCAAATGTTCTCAACAACCGCATTGTACTAGAAGTAGAAGTCTTTGTTGTTGAAGCTGAGGCCGAAATTGCCGCAACTCCTGAAAATACATTCATAGAAGCAACTGCAGTTGCACTAACTGCTTCCACCAATATCCCGGTAATTTCTGCCTCTGAGGCATTAGAAGCAAGACCAAGAAGCCGACACTTGGAGACATTCTTCAAGCACGAGGCCAGCTGAGCGATCTCCTTTTCTGAATGCCGTTGCGATCTAAGTGCTGAGATGAGGCTGGTTTTATCTGCTCGCCTGATTGCAGATTGCACCTCGCATTGATGCTGCTTTAGGGTGACGAGAGTTGATACAAAAGAACCGTAAATGTCGGCCAGAAGAAGGAAGTTGTCTAGAAGGCTGTCTGTTGAGGCTGCACATCGCAGGACCTCTTGTGTCTGGCAGAGATGTAACAATTCTTCAAGCGAAGTTAGGAGTGTTTCAATCTGGACCAGACCAGCCTCGATCCGGACTGAAGAGGCATCGGGGTTGGCAGACACTGATCGGATGGCTCCAATTTGTTCTTCGAGGTGGGAGATGATCGGATGGGAGCGGCAAGGGAGACTCACAGATCTTTTGTGGTATGAAGCCGCACGCCTATTTTTGCCACTACCACTCGGGCTGAGAGTGAGAGAGATTGATCGATTGAATCCAGACACCATTTTTCTTTCTGGTATTTTAGTGAATTTGTGTTCTTTTAATTTGCCTTGGCTTTTCTTTTGGTGGTTTTTGAGTTTTTGGACCTGATATGACTTGGAGATCGAGTAGAGGGACGAAGGTATTTAAAGAGGATAGCTAGCGTTAGGTTGTGAATTTAAACTAATTAATCCTGTTTGAATATGAAGTATACACGAGGGGTGGTTAATGCGGTAGGGGACTTGATCCGAGAATCAAGCTAGCTGTTGTGGTATAGCAAAGAATCACAGCTATGGAGAACCACCACGTAGTCCATCTTGCATGTTCACCATCTGTGTTGATCATGAAACAATAATGTCTCTGTTTGTTATGAGGTGGGCATGTAGTGGTTGATTACCTTGTTTATTTGTAATTCTTAGTTTCCTATAGACTTGAGATCTGAGCCTTGCGCATGTGTAGATTCCAAATGTCGTTCACAGCTATACACTTGGGCGTTGTTGGTTGAGACAATGTTGTAATTTTTTTTATAGGAATCCATGCGTTTGTCTTTAAGCAAGTGCACATGTTTAATGATTTAAGTAAGATTAGGACGGACACTTATTGGGTCCATAAGCCTTTTACCGGCCTTTTTCACATCAGGCTCTAATAGATTTATGAATGGCCTATTCATAAATCTATTAGAGTTGTTAGATTGAAAGAGTTTCTTTTTTCGGCCCGAAGCACTCCCACTTTTAGACCCCTTCTCACTCTGGCCCACCCATATATCATTGCACCTCAGCGGTTGGTCTGGGCTTGGGCCGGGCCCTTGTTTCCTCAAGAGAGCAAGGAGGTCATTGATTCGTTCTTTAGCCGACAAAAATTGAGACATCTATTTTTTTTTGGTAAATATGGATTGGCTCCCAATACATTTCAAACTCTTATATATTAATACAGAGGATTTTTCCACTTTGTAAATTTCAAACCCATGATCTCTTACGTAGGAACCATGTGTCTTTGCCACTAGACAAAGGCAAGTTCATTCTTCAATATTATTTTTTTCCCTCGAGATCTTATGTACAAACGAGCTGTAAAAATTTCTGAAATTAAAATATAGATGTTTCGTCAAACTTGACGACCAAAATCAGCAGTTTAAATCGTCACCTGATTATTATTATTATTTTTTTTAACCTGGAATAGGCTGCCAAGTTAATTTTATCACCTGATTATTGTTAAACTGTGTTTTCGTTTTCTCGATTCTGATGATGCAGAAGTAACTATCAGTAGAAAAAAATATTTTAAATCTAGCGAAAATTGGAGAAGAAAATATACACACACACATTAGACAATTTAGACTGGTCAAAATTTTCTATATAACATCTATACAAATTGGGTTCTCATTCTCTTAATTAATTTCTTTACAAAGATGGAGTAGTAATATTGAGGAGGGAAACCCTCAAGCTTATCAGGCTCCTAAACACCCGCTCGCTACAGCTCTCGACATTTCTGATGAACTCATCCACTTCTTCCAATTTCTCGACAACATTAGAAGCCAATTTCTTAAATGACCGCATTGCTGATGAAGTGGCAGCCGACATTGCCACAAATCCTGAAAACACTGCCATTGTTGCAACTGCCGTGGCGCTCACTGCTTCTGTCAATATCCCGGCAATTTCAGCCTCTGAGGCATCTGAAGCGGGACAGTGAAGCCGGCATTTGGAGACATTCTTTAGGCACAACACTAGCTGTGCAATCTCCTTCTCAACATGCCGTTGCGATCTGAGAGCAGAGACAAGGCAGATTTTATCCGCTCGCCTGATTGCAGATTGCACCTCTGCCTGATGCTGCTTTAGGGTTACAATGGCAGTAACAAACGAGCCATAAATGTCGGCCAGTAGAAGAAAGTCTTCTAGAAGGCCTTCGGTTGAGGCGGCATGGCACAGGATCTCCTGTTTTTGGGAGAGATGAAGGAATTTTTTGACGGCTGTCTGGAGTATTCCGATCTGGGCCAAGCCGGTCACGACCCAGACTGACGAACCATCTGAGCTGACAGCCCAGGATCTGACGGCTTGGATTTGTTCTTCAAGTTGAGAGATCAGCGGGTGGGAGCGGCAAGGCAGACTCACTGATCGAATGTGGTATGATGCCGCACGGGCATTTTTGGCGGTACATCTCGGGCTGAGAGGGAGAGAGAATGAACGGCTGAATCCAGGAACCATGAGCTCTGCTGTTAGTTGTTTTCTCTTAATCTTTTGTTTTGGTGGATAAAAAATGTATTGAGCTGTTGGAGCTGAGAGAAGAAGCCGGGAAGGTATTTAAAGAGAAGCGCGTTGAGCAGTGCATTTCAAATAATTGATTTGAAAATGAAGTGTACACGAGCGGATGGTTAGTGGGGTAGGAGACTTGATCCGAGAATCAAGCTAAGCTGTCACAGTATGGCCAAAAATTAATACAACATGGAACCAGATCTGAAATCTTGCTTTTATTTGAGCTATGGAGAGCCACCACGCACACTATTATATCATGCATGCATGCTCACCATTTGTTGATCATGAACAAACAGAAACAGTATATATATACTAGTATATATACTACCAAATTAAACAAAGAACAAATTAATAATAATGTCTCTCTGTTTGTTATGAGCTGTGCTATACCGAAATTAATAAAATACCTTACCCTTGTTTATTTGTTTCCTATTTTCTCGTAGCTAGACTTGACACAAGTACGGACTGTATTTCTATTTTATTTATGTGTAGATTCCAAATGTCGAGTTCATAGCTGTCCAATTGCGCGTTATTTCTTGAGACAAAGTTAACAGTTCATTGCTGTCAATACACGTGTTGTGTTTGTCTTCACAAAATGCATGACATGTCTCATAATAAACTAATTACTAATTTAATATGAAATGTTTCAGGGGGGGTTATGCATGGGTTATCGAAATTAGACAGCTAGTTAGCGAGTAATCCAGCGAAAAATGCCAACAACCGGACAGAGTGTGTTATAACTTATACATTGTGGCCGAGTTCTTATTTGTAGTTTTTAACTTATTAATTAAGCGCTCAGTCGCTCCTATTTCTCTTCCGCATTTAATTAAAACAACAAGGGAAGCATCAAGTAAAAATGGAATTCAGTTTACAAAGAATAATTTATGAGATATGGAGGATCACAAAGAAAAATTTGTTGATAAACTGTGTACACATTGGCAGGCAGCAAAACCAGTTAGCAGATGTACTGGCAAATTAAAGAAGGGTTTACAAAGAAAACTTTATAGAATTTACTTTCCCTTTGTTTTAATGAATCTGTTTTTGTCAATTTCTGGAGATAAATGATGTAACAGTCAATAACTTTATTTTGGAGAAATGCAAGAACTAGATACGGGCATGTCTTAATGCAAAAAAAAGTTTACAATTTGACGCAATCTCGGTTCCGAATCTCAACTCCGCTAATGACTGATCTTGAAAACAGTTTCGTGGAATTAGAAACAAAGTGTGCTAAGTAGCAAAAACCAAGATTAAATCTCTCTCAGAAAATATATTGATATCCAAAAGTACATTTGCTCTTGCAAAAGCTTTTCTTTTATAGGTTACAAGAAGTAATTAATTTGCAATATAAAAATAAGCAAGCATAAATGACTACTTAAAAAATATAAACATAGAAAGAAGTAACCATAAAGAACTATCTAGAAAATGTAAACAACTATTAATATTTCTAGAAAATATAAATGATCAATCCTCAAAGTAAGGTCCTTCTTTAATAGCAGCTGTGCGCTTCTCAAAGCGAGTATGAACCCGAATCCGAGTCCAACTCGGGTTGATTCTCGTCACAATTTCATAAAATTGTTAAAATTGATCCAGTATATTATATGAGTGATGCTTCTATGGACATAAGGACCTATTTGTAAAATGAACATATTTTCATTTTCAAAGTTCAAACAGTCGATCCGACCGTTCAACATTATCTCCATATTAAAATGTACTTGGAGGTCAAATTTTACATTTTTTTTGAATTTTTTTACTATTTATTAAGTATTTTACAAAACTAGTCAAATTCAGAGCATTGAATTTTGTAAAATACTTAATAAATAGTAAAAAAATTCAAAAAAATGTAAAATTTGACCTCCAAGTACATTATCTCCATATTAAAATGTACTTGGAGGTCAAATTTTACATTTTTTTTGAATTTTTTTACTATTTATTAAGTATTTTACAAAACTAGTCAAATTCAGAGCATTGAATTTTGTAAAATACTTAATAAATAGTAAAAAAATTCAAAAAAATGTAAAATTTGACCTCCAAGTACATTTTAATATGGAGATAATGTTGAATGGTCGGATCGACTGTTTGAACTTTGAAAATAAAAATATGTTCATTTTACAAATAGGTCCTTATGTCCATAGAAGAATTTGCCATATTATATTATTGGTTAGCAACAAGTGTACATGTCACTTCCACAAATGAGCTGGAACTGTGTAAATTGGGTCAGGGGCTGAGCTTAATTAACAGAGGTTCCACGTGTCAAGAGCTCATTGTCCTTATTAATCATGCATTAGTTATATAAAGAGAAATAATATTGCAAAAAGTGTACACCCAATTGATATTGCTCATCAAATATATATGTATGAGTAATTTATATTTATGTGAATGAATTCACTCTGTTTGTTGTAAAGTTGTAAAGTTGTAATACTTTTTGAATTAAAGGAATTATAGGAAAATGTGTGTCGTTAAGTAATGGATTATTGAGCTCTGTTTGTGATTCAGTTTGATTTTATTTTATTTTTCTATTGGCCTTGTGTCGACAAATATGTAATAATAAGTGTCATGTCATTGTGAGACACGTACAACAATAATTTTTGGATTCAGATCCTCTCTAACCGATATTTTTATTAATAACCCCAGAAAAAAAAATATATCAAATCTAACTCTGAGTCCAACTTATTTTCAAATCTAACCTAAACGCCCAGAGATGAGGCGGTCCAGTTTGCCTATCAAACCGCCCCATAGGGGGGCGGTCAGCTGTGCACACCGAACCGCCCCCCTGTGGGGCGGTCCAATTTTTTTTTTTTTTTTTAAAGATTTGAGAGACAATATGAATGAAATTTAATAATAAAAAATCGAATTTTGTTTTTAATATTTGTTAGATTAATTCTTTTGATGTATAAACCGACATTTTTAAAAATACCCAAAGTTATTAAAGATTAATAAAAATGCCCAGACCCATCAACTTTTATTAAAAATGCTCAAACACGGCCATTTAATGGCTGGTCCTGTGATTTTTTTTTTTGATAGGATATTTATACTAAAATACGCTAAATTACTGGAAATTATGTTAATTTATGCTGATTTACACTAGAATTATGCCAAAATATGGTAAATTACTTGAAATTATGTTAATTTATGCTGAAATTACAATAATTATGTAGAATTATGTTAGAATACGGTAAATTACGCTAAATTACGTATGAATAGGGCCGATTTTGTGCCATCTTTCGTCAATCGTAAAAAATAGTAAAAAATTTCAAAAATAATAAAAATTGGTATTCTACAAGTTCATTATATAACTAATTTACTGAGCTATGTAGATTGGAGAATAGAAATGAAAATTTTAATCAGAAACTTCAACTGAAGTTTTGAGGCTCTTCCCTTTGTTTTTTGGCGATTCTGAATTTCAAAAAACTGTGTAGCCATCATTAATGCATGCGCATTTTCACAAGTTTTCCGAAAAGTGGTCATTTGCTGAAATCGGACACTCGAGCGCCATTTTATAGCCGTTTGAAGTTTCGTCGTCGTTTTTTGCCTTCTCAATGAAGATATTATCTCCATTCATACGTAATTTAGCATAATTTAGTGTATTTTAGCATAATTCTATATAATTATTGTAATTTAACATAATTTAGTGTAATTCAGCATAAATTAACATAATTAACATAATTTCAAGTAATTTAGCGTGTTTTAGCATAAATATGCTAATTATATATCAAAAATGTAATCTAACAAATATTTTAAAAAATAATTCGATTTTTTAGTGTTATATTTTAGCATTTTAGCTATTTGTCTCTTAACAAAAATAAAAAAAATTAACATAATTTCAAGTAATTCTCAAGTAATTTAGCGTATTTTAGTATAAATATGCTATTAAAAAAGTAATTTGACAAATATTTAAAAAAAATTCGATTTTTTAGTGTTATATCTCAGCATTTTAGTTATTTAGTCAAGGGAACCGGCCGGTTTGGGCATTTTTAATAAAAGTTGATGGGTCTGAGCATTTTTATTAATCTTTAATTAACTTTGGATATTTTTTAAAATGTCGGTTTATACATCAAAAGAAGTAATGTAACAAATATTAAAAACAAAATTCGAATTTTTATTGTTAAATTTCATTCATATTGTCTCTCAAATCTAAAAAAAAAACTGGACCGCCTCACAGGGGAGCGGTTCGGTGTGCACAGCTGACCGCCCCCATAGGGGGGCGGTTTGGTAGGCAAACTGGACCGCCCCATCCCTAAGCGTTTATGTTAGATTTGAAAATAAATTGGAATCGGAGTTAGATTTGATATTTTTCTTTTTTCTGGAGTTATTAATAAAAATATCGGCCTCTCTAACTCCAACGGTACAGAAAAAGAAATGGAACCAATTATATGACCTTGCCTTCCAATTCTGCAAATTCGAATACCAAACAACTGCATATGACAGCAACAAATTATTTATTTTAGATCGAACAAGCAAGCAATAAATAAATTATCTAAAAAAATATTAATATTACTGCCCAACTATGTTACTCGGATACGCCAATATAGGCTCCGTATCCGTATCGGACACGTATCCGATACCGATACGCGCCCGATACGGCACCGATACGTATCCGATACGCCAGCTGGCGTATCCGCCTACGTGGCGTATCCTTACTTGGCCGATACGGTCTCCGATACTCCGTTGACACTCCAAGATACGGCAAATAATGTTCGGATACGCCCAGGATACGGCGGGACACGTGAGCTGCGCAGTGAACCGCGCGCGCCGCACCTGTGAGCCGCGACCGTGAACCGGCCCGCACCCGTGAGCCGCGCAAAGACCATTGTACAAATGTGAATTTTTTTTCGCCAGCGGGATTCGAACTCGGGATAACCCCAATTTGGCCAAAACCTTTACCACTCCACCATAGTTTCACTTGTGTACTATACCAATAACTATGGTATTTAATCTATACTTAGAGTATGTAAAGGGGGATCAAGTTCCAGGGAGCAAAATCATACTTAATCTATACTTAGAGTATTTAATCTGGGCCGTCGGATACAAGAATTCATATGCAATTGACTTCTCGAAAATAATTTTCGCCGGGCTCGACAGAGCGGTGCTTCGTAACCTCAGACACCGCTCGCAGGGGGCTGCCGCCCCCCTGCCACCCCCCGCATAATCCTAGAATCAGACCCACATACATAACAGAGTAAGCCTTTAATTTTTTATAGTTTGAGCCTTTAATTAAATTTTTTATGATTATCTAAATACAATATATAAATAATAATAAATAATATATATATATATATATAGTGCTGGGCTTAGCTACTTCATGGAGTAAAACGACTTGGTGCTCCACGCCTCATTATTTCCATTTTGAAAATCCAAACGACCGATCTGAACCGCTCAAGTTGTTCTCCATATTGATATGTGCTTGGAGACCAAATTTTACATTTTTTGGAATTTTTTTACTATTTATTAAGCCACTTTGAAAATCACTGATCCGGCGGTCCAGAAATTTTTACTATTTTTTACTGTTCATAAGGATTTTCAGATTTTCAAAGTGGCTTAATAAATAGTAAAAAAATTCCAAAAAATATAAAATTTGGTCTCCAAGTACATTTCAATATGAAGAACATGTTGGAAGGTTCGAATCGACTATTTGAACTTTGAAAATGAAGATATGGCGTGAAGTACAAAGTCGTTTTACTTCATGAAGTAGCTAAGTCAGACTCTATATATATATATATATATATATATATATAATTGACGTATCGTATCCGGGATTTTTAAAAATTGTCGTATCGCCGTATCCGTATCGTATCCGATACGATACCCGTACCTTTATCCATGCAACATAGCTGCCCAATCATTGAAGAATGGACCGATCATAATACTATGTGTGATTTCGAAATTAATATTGTTTTGGATTTTGTGTGATTAATGAGGGTTACATCAGATGTAATACTAGTTAGCTCAAGGAAGTGGAGCGCGTTTAATGGATAAAGGATCCAAATTGCAAAATTATGATTAATATGATTAGAGATGAAATGCATAAAGTCCCTTAAATTAATAGAGGCCCTAAATAGTTAGTTTTAGTTTCAATAGCAAATTAAGTTGACACATTTTTAATACTCCACGTCGTCATGTTGTAAAGTTTTATATATATTTGTTGTGTTTAGGGCTGTAAATGAGCTGAATTTGATCGATTTATTTCTAATTCGTAGTCAGCTCATTTAGTTAATGAGCGAGTCAATTCGAGTTTAGATGACAATAACGAGTTATAAAATCAATTCGAATCAGCTCATTACCAATTTGTTGGTCAAGTACATGAATTATACATTGCACGGCAATATTGTACAAGCATCTAAACAAGTATTCGGTTGTTGCTCTATATTAAAAAAGAAGGAACGTTTTCGTAAATAAAATGAAAAAAAATGGTAATAATCATCGCGCACTGTCCGCTTGCGAGCATTTCAAATAATAATGAATCTCGTTTCTTTCTAAAAAAAAAAATGCAAATTCAATCTTTTTTTTAAAAGACATATAATAAAAACGGAAATCACATTTAATGATAACCATTATTAAAAGAATCATTATTACATTTAAAAAAATTAAAAGATATGATTTTCTAAGATATTGAAAAGATTATTTGACGTTACCCCAAATTAATATTTTTCTGTGACGGATCACCAAATCACTTATTTTATTCTGCACAAGATATGCACTTAATTATGTGCTGATGTGCACAACACATGCACTCGGATTTTATTGATCAACTATCATTATTCTGTCATTGTTTCGCATTTATATGTAACGTCCCATTATCATTCCCATTCCAATTCCCATTCCCATTCCCATTAGTGGATACATCTGTAACAAGAAATATTGAGTCAAACAGTCAAAAACTGATGAAAAATAAATGCATTAAAATTAACTTAAGAAAAACTTCACATTTGATCACTTAACTTGATATTAATAAATTTAAAAAATAATAAATTTTGCATGTAAATACATCACTCGTCAAGTAGATTGGTTTGAACAATTCGGATTCATCCTTTAAAGCCTATCCGATATGTATTGCAGTTAGTGTCATTTAAATTGAAATAATATCAATATCATACTAGCCGGACTCTTCAATAAAATATATTTATTGATGGAAAAAAGTGTCACTTCCATGGATGAGATACAACAGTGAGCATATCACCTAAAGCATCCCAAAATTTGAGTTTAGATCTCAACCGTCCGAACTGCTTTGCCATTAATACTAAGGGAAAATTGTGAGATTGCCACTCTATAACCTTGAATTTGGGAGATTGCCACTCTAAACTTCAAAATTGGGAAATTGCCACTGCATCTTCTGTTAAATAGTGAGAATGCCACTGTCGCTGTATTAATCCCATTAAAAAAAAAAAAAAAAGTAATACCTAAACTACCCTTCATCAAAAACATAACGAAGAGAGCTTCCCGTGGAGAACCCTAGCCTTCGTTCGGTGAGGAGACGTTCCCGTGGAGATTGTGAGATTTCCTTCCCGTGTTTCTGATTAGTGAAACACAGTAGCATCTAGACCTTCTAGTCGGCTCCGTATCCTCCCAGTTGTAGTCGCCTCTGTGTATTTAGGTGCTTCGCCTCTGTGTAGTCGCCACTGTGGTAAGTTCCTATGCCAATTTCTTTAGGTGCTTCGCATTAGGCCTGAAATTTAGCACTTTGGTAGATCCTGGAATTTAGCACTTTGGTAGATCCTGAAATTTTTAGGTGCTTCGCATCAGACCCCAAGACCTGCTTGTACAATGTCACCATTTGTTTGTCAAATAGGTAGTCCCCATTTTTATTTTTCACTATACCTCAACTCTCCATATTATCAGTAATAAAATGTCACCAAGCTCTCTTTATTGATTGGTTTGTACAATGTTGCTTATTTTCTGGATTCTCTGCTTTTGTTCCTTGGGGCGGTTTGCTAAGAAAAGAGTTAATATTGCTGGTCATAGTTGTGATTGTGATAACTATGACATGTTGCGCAAGCGAAATCAGAAGGGTGATTTCTTTTAGATTAGATCTAAACCATCTGATTTTAATGTGTAGGATATCATAGTTACTATAGCAAGATAGCTATTGATGGTGAGTTTCAATTCCTAGGAACAAAATCTGTGTTGTTTAAATTTTGATATAATAGTTAGATAGCAGTGACAAAACCGAGTCCTCAATTTTTGGACTTGAAAAACTAAACCAGTATGGAACTTATCAGCAGCTAAAATTGAACTTAGGTTACATTATTTATTTGAAGATGGGAGCTTCCCATATATATTTCAGTTTGTTTATACACAAAAAAAAAAGAAGGAAAAAAAAATGCAGAAAATAATTTCATACCTTCAAATTTCAGAATTGCGACAAGAAAGGAAATGGACATTAGCTCAAACTGCAGTGGTATTGATCCCACTTATCCATGCACTCCATGCCAGCCAACACCATCTGTTGCACCTGTTAATCAGAGCCAAGTAGAGAGCTCTCAGGGGTGTAACACTTCATCCCAGCCAGCACCATCTATTGCACTTGATAGTCAAGTAGGGGCATCTCATACCAGTCAGATTGCAGGGCAACGTAATCAATTTGACGATCCTGATCCTGATCCTGATGAATATGTGGGTGTTAATGATGAAGATTAGACCTATGACTGACAAGTCACAATGGGTAACTGTTGATCCTGGATTCAAAGTGAATCCACCTCCAATGAAAAGACCACCCGGTAGGCCTAGAAAGGAGAGGATTCCTAGTTGTTTGGAGTCGAGGGCTAGAAGAAAAAAATGTAAAAGATGCAAGCAATTTGGCCATCAAGAGAGGACATGCAAAGCTAGTGTTCCCGAAGATGCTCCAAATTCTAGACCAAGCACCAATAAGAGGTAAATATCATTATGGAAAATGCAGGAGCTGTTTTGCAAAATTTGCACACCAACTGTCATAGGGGCTGTTTTGAGAATTCTAGATGTTTCTGATTTTTATGTTTATTTTTGTTGTTTGCAGGAAAAGAATATAAGCACTGCCTAGCGGAAGATGCATCTAGAGGGTTTTATATTCATGAAAGTACTTGTTTTGAAATATTTGTAAGATTGGGGCTGTTTTGGGAGTTTTGCAAGATTGGGGCTGTTTTGGGAGTTTTGCAAGATTGGGGCTGTTTTGGGAGTTTTGCAAGATTGTAATATTTGTCAGGGGTCAGATTGTAATATTTTGTAAGATTGTAACATTTAGGGGTCATGTATGCAAGATTGTAATATTTAGGAAGATGCTTAGATGCTACTGTGTTTCAATATGCTACTGTGTTTCAATTTGTAGTATGAAAGATTTTCAAGTTGTAGAAGTGATCTCTTGACCTATGCACTTCGTTATATACTGATTTTCAAGTTGTAGAAGTGTTTCATTATATACTGATTTTGGTACCGATTGGTACCAATGGTTTCTTGCGATTTTAAGTATATGTTTGTATGTGATTGAACCGAAAAGAGCTTTGATAAATCTACTTTTTAACATGGCGCAATGCTTTGTGTGGAACCAGGGAAATTTTACTCTGTATGGTTCTTCCTTTTCGGCTTCTTATTAGTAACAAAAATCTCTGCCAAGCCCTGTTACTAAATAGTCTTCTTCGAACTAAAAAAAAATGAAACAAAGGTTATACTTTAAAAATGAAACAAATCCTAACTAAAAAAAAGAAAAAAGAAAGTAAATAATTTCTGACAAGCAAACAAGTTTTGCAAATATAACCCTAACAAAAACAAGAATAACAAACACTAGAACTTCATAGTCTTTTAGTAGAAGTACAATCCAAGACAAATACAATCCAACTTACAATCCATACTAACATTACAAAACAAATAGATAAAAAACAGTGGCAAGCATGTCTTGAAAATACTAATCATAATCAAGCATTCCTAAGTACGGTTCTACACTACTTGCACATAATTACAATCAAAATGCTAATCATCACAACAACGTTTATAATAAGAAGAAATATTATCTTCTCCGCTAACGCAACAATTTTCTTGATTTTTTTCTTCAATTTTCTAATCTCATTATCAGATCGAGCTACATTGGATAGGTCATGCTCGGGATCACTCCGCATGCCTACAACTCCAATGTCACGAAGATATGTCTCGTAGTCCTCTTCCCACATCCAGAACTCGCATGAACATGTCTTCTGCAAAATAGTACAATAGTAATATCTTTCAGTAATAGTACCTTGTATAAAATAGCACCTTGTATAAAATAGTACAACAGTACCTTCACAAATCTAGTACCTTTTTGTAGTTTACGCATTTGTAGAATACTCTCTGTGGATTTGCTGTGGTACCGCTCACAAGTCTCTTCACATCGATCCCGCAATTCGGGCATTGCACGATTGGCAATATACTATCACTCGGCTGGGCGGCGGTGGATGAAATTGATTGCGTAAAGTTCCCAAAGGAGGACTGATGGCGATGCATCCTGATCAATGAGAAGTTAAATAGTTGTAGCTACTAATTTGTAACCAATACATAAGCTATTTTACTAGTTCTCATTTACCGACTTTGATCTATAGTCTCTATAGCTTTTTGATTATTATTATTATTATCATGCATATTTAAATGCTTCAATCAAAAAATAGGTAATTGCTTGCGGGCTTGTAAATGAGGCAGAAATATGGTACCAGTTTTATTATAATCTTCTATTGAATGTAGGAAAGAAAGTTACATTCAGATAACAGAGAACTTAAAAAAAGGGTAAGCACCTCTATTTCTTACTTCAATCATCTAGCTAAAACATTCATAATTATTAAAATAAGAAGACAGATTGTTTTCATCTCACTTCTTATTAACCAAATTCTGTTGGTATCGCATATTTTTTATTTTTTTGCAAAAAGAGAAGGTAACAAAAAATTCGAACACTCTGGATAGAGGACTGGAATCCCTAGAACAACATATATATGGACGTCGATTAATCAATACATTAATTGATCTTGTTGTGGAAAAGGGAAGCGCCTTAATTAAATAAAATGAAAAACCTCATGCTAGTGATTTACATAAAATTAAATAAAATTAAATAAAATCGAGACAACTTTGCTGCAAATTTTCCACTGTCAACTAATGATTCATACCTTTGCTGCGAGACAGACTCCTTGAGCTTAGGGTGCTGGGTTGCAGATCGGACAGATTTTCAAGTTATCTCGGGTGCTGGGTTGAAAGTGAGGCGATTAGGGTTACTGCTGGGTAGGAGGAGGAGAAGGAGGCGGCGGCGATGGAGGAGGAGGCGGCGGCGATGGAGGAGGAGGAATCGCCTGGACGGAGGCCCTCTTCGCGTGTTGTCGCCTGGACGGAAGCTCTTCGCGTGTTCATCAGATGAATTGCCTGGACTGGAGGCATCCAGTGCCAAATAACCAATTAATTGTTGTCTCAAGGGTAAAATTGGAATATATAAAAATACATATACTTTTTCAATAGATTATGAAGGAAAATCGTATAACAGTACAGATGAGTGGCATTCTCACTATTTAACAGAAGATGCAGTGGCAATTTCCCAATTTTGAAGTTTAGAGTGGCAATCTCCCAAATTCAAGGTTATAGAGTGGCAATCTCACAATTTTCCCTAATACTAAAGAGGACCGTGTATTTTACTTGGAACTAGACGGTCCAAATTTAAACTTAAAATTTGAGTTACTTCAGCAGATCCAGACGCTCACCTGAATTAGTTCAAATTTTGAGTTTAGATCCGGACGGTCCGATTTGCTTTAGCACGAATATTAAAAAGACTTTGTGCATTTCACCTCGGACCAGTTGATTCAGATTCTAATCGGTCGGACGGAATCTAAACTCAAAATTTGACTTTTCAGAGGATCCGAGATCGGCTGTAAGGAGCTGGGCTCTCAGCTAATAGAATTCGCATTTTCTGAGATATCTCAAATTCGAACCTTTCAATTTTTTTCTGAACAAATTTTAAAACACAATATATAAATACTGGCTCTCCGTGCATTTGGATTGGGTATGGAAAAAATTTGGCTGGCTCTCCGTTTTTTAATTGTGTTGAGTCAGGTACCTGATCCAGAAGATACGGATCCACAAAATATACCCGCAGCATAATGTATAATGTATGTTTTTCAAAACATAGAAAACAACCCGAAATTTTTATATCTAGCATTTTCCCAAAAAAAAAAAATCAAAACATCTTTGTTTTTGGTTTTTTCTACATCTACCCAGGCCGCTCCGGTATTCTGCGGCCCCAAAGACTGGAGTCCGCACAATGCCGATGCGGCCCCAGGGCCGCCCAATGGCTCTGCGACCCCTGTATGTTTCTCTATATATTGTTGTCCATGAGAGAGAAATTTATTTCTCACATTCACCAAATCTCTCTCCTGAACAAGAGCTAATTTGTTTGTTTTTTTTGTCTTTATTTTTCAATTTTTTTATTTTTCAGTAGGTTAATAATTAATTTAGTTAATTTTAATTTTAGGTTTCTTGTGTATTGGATTCGAAATGGCTCTTATGGTATCCATTTATACTAGTGGTGATGTTTTAACAGGCTCTAATAGGGTTTATTATAGTATCAGGCAGGTTACTGTGATTCCGGTAATGCCAGGTACTGATTATGTGGGGATTAAATCGGTTATTTGTCAGAGTTTGGGATTGCATCAGGGTCAGTCTGACCTTAATATTCAGGCCAAAATTAGCACGCCCACTAGTTCAGCACAAACCTGATTCCAACTCTTTCCAATTCATAATAATGGAGTTTGGCAGGTATTGTACAATCAAACCGTGAGTTTTTCTGGAGGTGCATACAAGATAATTGACCTATATGTGGAGGTTACCCGAGTCCAGCGTACCAACCCAATTATGAGATTAATCAAGGACCGTAATCGGGTTAACTCCTCTGGCTCAAGTTCGTCCCCTGTCCAAATTGACCAACCGTTTAGCAATCAGGCCATAGTTCAGAGGGACCGACCGTCCAGTAGTCGGCCCCCTGTCGGGCCCACCCCGGATTGACCAGCTTTCTACTAGCCGGACCGCTACTTGGGGTCAATCTTGTGATCCAGATGAAACTAATAAAACAGTGGATCCGGAATTAGAAGAGGTAGAGGAAAATTGAGGTGATGTTGATCATGAGGGCATGAGCGATCATAGTGACCAGGAAGATACCAGGCATGTGCTTGGACAAAAGTTTTTTAGGATGGATCGTGGGTTTCAGATAATGGATCGCGGGTTTGAGCACCCGGTTTGGCTTTCAATGACACATCAGGGTTTTAGAAAGCAAATGCGGGTTTGTTTGGAAGAGCAGTAGAGTATGAGAATGAATTGTCGGAGGGACAAACCTATGACTCAAAAGAGCAAATGAAGAGCGCAATTACCAGATTTCACATACTTTGCAACAAAGAGATAAGGAATACGCACAGTGACACGACTGGAATGAGGTTCAAGTGCAAGTACAGTAAATGTGGCTGGTACATATTCACTATGGCCACTGGTTACGGGTTACGGTACACAATGGCCGATCATAATGAGAAATTGAATTTGACACATAATTCTTGACCTACTTAAAATTTATTATATACAAGGACAAATTTATTTATTAATCAGGAGCAACTTAATCATCCTATAAATTAAAAATTAGTAATTTCATCCTTTATAATTTATAATTTATAAGTATTTTTTAATTCCGTCGTGTTTGTATATATATTAGAAAAATAATAATTTGCACAGAATGATTGGAGGAGAGTCCAGGTGTCATTTTAATTATTATTATTATTTTTCTTTTTTTGATAACTGTCATTTGAATTTGAAGAGAAGCCAACTCTTGAAAGCGACCAAGGGTCGGCGCACCAACCTCAACCTTTAATTTTGGATTTATGTGTGATTTAAGAGAGATACATCAGATCAGATGTGGTTTCTGTTAATTGAGATAATGTCATTGCTGTCAATATCAAATTATCAATTTAGATCTGCAAGTTGCAAAAATCAAATATATAAACTTGTGACTTAGCATGACTATCAGACTTCGAATTCATAACCCACAGGCACCAGCTAGCCCTAATTAGTTTCAATACCACTTTTTGGAAATCAGTGAAATATCTACTTGTTTAATATCTATGTGATTCTGTCTTTTTTTTCCTTTTTCTTAATCAGTTATATATTTTATTTTTTTTTACCAAAGGTTTGAGAAGACCGCTCAACTGACAGCATCTGTCAGTTTTTCTTCAAAAAAAATAAAAAGTGAGAAGACCCCACGGCCGAAAATATTGTAATTATTTTATTTTATCACATTGCCCTAAAAGTATATAATCATTTTTCTGTTAAGTGTAAATGTATAAACATAAGATAATAATTAGTCTTTTACAATCAAATATTAAAATAAATCATAATGAAGAGGGTTCAAATGTTTTCATTTTTTGTGCTTCCAACATGTCTTCATTTTTTTAAAAGTTAATAACTTAAAATTTAAAACTCACATATTAAAATAAAACCGTAAGATTTGATCTATATCATTTTCTCTATACACATATAAAAGATTACAACATTTGAATTTTATTTTGATCGGTATCAAGAGCTTGCAAAAATACATTGATATTGATAAATTATAGACGTTGATTTTTCAACTTATTGACTCATATAAAAACAAACCGAAAAGTGATAAAACAAATTATGTACATGTAGAAAAAATAATATATATCACATCTAACGGTTGTATTTTTTATATATAAATTTTAAACAAAAAAAATTGGAAAATTAAAAATTAAAAACATAATAGAGACACAAAAATAGAAGTGTTTGAACCCTCCTCAATTATAATGTCACTAGTAAAATTAATACATGTAGATGGATAGACATGTATTAATTGGATGTGCACAAGATATACATGAGGATTTTCCTTATTTAATGCGTAGATTTGATTGTTTTAAGTATCATTATTTTGTTATTGTTTAGCATATATGGAGGTAACATCCCATTAGTTGGTGAATGGTGATCATTGATTAATTACCGTTAGAGATGATTGACTTGAAGAAATGCTGAATTTAGACCACTTGACTTGAGGCTTGCTTCATAGATGCCAACTGTAAGATGCATCATGCTTATCATTGAATCATCACATAATTAACATTCCTTAAATCAGGGCAAGATTAGAGTGGTAACTTAAATATATATATGCCAACTAGTTGCAACTTATTTTGGTTGATTAAAACTAGCATAAAAATTATTAAGTTAACTAAAATCCCGAAATTTTTATTAATAACCCCAAACAAAAGAAAAATATCAAATCTAACCCCAATTCAAAAAAAATTTCAAAAATGACCCAACCGCCCCATCATTGGGCGGTCTACCCCCCCCCCCCTCTAACCGCCCCCCCATGGGGCGGTTTAGTAGGAAATTTTTTTTTTTTTTAATAAAACCCGCCCAGCCCCCCCCCCCCCTAACTTAACCGCCCACTGCCTCTTCCCCACACCCCCGCCCAGCCCCCAGCCGCCCCCTGCCGCCCAGCCCCGCCCTCCCCTCCCCTCCCCGCCCTCCCCTCCCCTCCCCTCCCCTTGGCCGGCCACCACCTCCTCCCTCTACCCGGCCGGCCACCACCACCCCCCCTCTCTCTCTCTTGGCCGCACTTTCTCTCTCGGCCACCCTCTCTCTCTCTCTCTCGACCATCTCTTCCTCTCGATCGATCGTCTTCGGGTAAGTTATCGTAACTCATTATTTTATTTTTGGTAGGAATTGAGGTGTTAACCGTGTGCGGGTTGTTGATTTTCCCGACGCGATTAAATTGTGCAGTTTAGGTTAGAAATTAAATTACAGTTTAATTAGGGTTTAGACTTTAGTTTAAAATTTTAATTGTTAAATTGTGCGGGTTGTTGATTTTCCCGACGAGATAGAATTGAACAAAATTAGGAGTTAGGGTTTATAAATTAGGGTACAAAATTAAATTAGGGTTTAGCAAAATAAATTAGGATTTAGGGTACCAAATTAAATTAGGGTTTATGTTTTAGCGAATTAAATTAGGATTTAGGGTACAAAATTAAATTAGGGTTTATGTTTTATAAATTAAATTAGGGTTTATAAATTAAATTAGGGTTTAGGTTTATAAATTAAATTAGAGTTTATAAAGTAGGGTTTATAAATTAAATTAGGGTTTAGGTTTTATATATTAAATTGGGGTTTATAAATTAAATTGGGGTTTATAAATTAGTGTTAGGGTTTATAAATTAGGGTACAAAATTAAATTAGGGTTTAGGTTTTAGCGAATTAAATTAGAATTTAGGGTACAAAATTAGTGTTTCGATTTAAAATCCCTACATTATACATTTTTATATCTAAAATTGTGAAATTTAAGTTATTTGCAAATTATGCACTGCAGATACTATGGAGAGGGGCGGTAGTTCGTCCAGTACAGAGGCTCCCAGTGCATCCGGTGTAGAGCCTCTCGGTGCAGACCACGCTACACATGCAGCTGATACATTCAGCCCTCTTCTGTGGATTCCACACGTTCAGCACAGGGTCGCGCTCGCATCTACGGAGGTAAGTTGTTTTTTAAGCAATTCAGTTCAAATTACAGATTTTTAATATGGCATATAGTAAGTCGCTCAGACTGAAATTATTGTTAAATACAGGACGAGACGATGTTGACCGTGAGACATCGCACCTCCGGGATACCGTACGTCGGTCATCCTCTGATGGAGCAGTGCATTATGAATCTCGGATTGTACCAGCTTGCTACCATGCCACAGGGTCAGATCGACCAGGCTCTGATGAGCGGGCTCGCGGAGAGATGGCGACCGGAGACTCATTCGTTCCACTTACCCTTTGGGGAGATGACCGTGACCTTAGCAGATGTGAGCGCTCTATGGGGTCTACGGATCGATGGGGATCCTATCAGCGGTGTCTCCGACAGTCCACTTCATGTGGGGATGATACGGCGGCTTCTTGGGGTAGAGGATCCAAAGACGCTACAGAAGAAGAAGAAGAAGAAGGATGATGAGGAGTTCCGGTATTCGGGGTACTGCATTAGCCTAGCGGCGCTCCGTGATCACTTTTTCCTGCATCGGATCACAGCCGAGACCACTGATCTGGAGGCCGTCAGGAGGTAATAATTGAGAATCTTGAAATTAAAATATGTTACGAACTCATCCGTGAAAATCATTAAATTTATCTTTACTATTTTATATTTTTAGGTATGTGAGGGCCTTTGTGCTGGATCTCTGTGGCAGCGTCATGTTCGTGGACTCCAGCGGTGACGCGGTTCCGATTATGTTCCTCTCTCTGCTGACAGAAATTGAGAAGCCATCGAACTGGAACTGGGGCGGAGCTGTGATCGCCTACTTATACCGTAGCCTGTGCCATGCTTGCTTGGTAAGTTTTCACAAATATTTCGGAATTTAAATTATAATCAGTAGGGTTCAATAATCACCAACACATTCACCTCATGTCCAAAATATAGGTGAAGAACAAGCAGATCCACGGACCGCTTCTTCTACTCCAGCAATGGTCGTGGTCTCATTTGCCGGTATGTCGGCCAGTTCGTCCGTCTCTTGTCCCTTACTTGAGGAGGCAGGATGCCGAGAGGTGTCCCGCGTACGGTGCCATATGGGGCGACCGATTTAGGTACGAGAACACGGGCAGGGGGAGAACTGTGGGGATTTCATATGTCCGGAGTCAGCTCCAGATGCTTCACGAGAGCAGCGTCGACTGGTTCCCCTACCGGGAGTTCTACGAAAGGAACGCATTTTGTCGACTGACATTGGAGCAGAGGCATCTCTGGTTTTATCGGGGGCCGTGTGTATGTTACTGGATTGTTGAGTACACGTATCCAGATCGCGTGACCCGACAGTTTGGTCTGGACGCATTTGTCCCGCAGTTTCCAGACCTTGGAGAGGCTGAGACCACCAAGTTGCACAAGTAAGTTACTTAATTGCTCTCCTACCGTTACTTGTTCAGTTCTGAACTTGATTAACATTCTTTTTTTAATTTAAATGTACTGCAAGACTAAACACAATAAGCCCAACGTCGACTGGAGCACGTGCCACGCAGAGCATTTCCTCCAAGCACAGTCTCCACAGTTCCACATGTGGCAGCCTCCTACGGCCGATGATGTCACACTGGGCGCAGGGCCTGGAGGATTGAGGTACTTAGTCTGGTACCAGAGGTGGGGCATGCCCTCGGTATACCTCACGGGCCATTGGGGTGAGACCCTTCGACGGAGGCTTTCTCGTGCAGGGTCGAGTGGTTATATGTCATTCGGACCGATGCAGGCTCGCCAGGTAATTACTTACGAAACTAACATATTTAAAGCATTAAATGTTTATTTAGTTTTTCCTAAAAAATTAATAAATACACTTTGTGCAGATTCTTACCGGTATCAGAGGAGTGGCACACAGCTTGGTGTGCATGGCACGAGAAGGTTGGCGAGCAGTGGGATGTACAATGCTCCAGCACACTGCTCCTATGGTGGAGGACTCCGGCTTTGACGGCCGCCTCGTTGGCATGTTGCATGACAGTGGGGAGAACATAAACTGGCGCGAGATAGAGCCCACACCACTAGATCCGGATCAGCCCAGAGTCGCTATATACGGTGATGAGATGCCGCCACCTCCTCCAGGTAATTTGATTTTGTCGTACACAGTCATTTCTCGGTACAAAAACTATTCTCACTAATTTTTCTTCAATTATGCAGTGGATGAATCAGGTTGGGGCTTCCACGAATGGGTGTTGAATAATAATGCGTGGAGCGCTTACTACAATGAGTATGGAGTTCCGGTGCAGGTTGGACAGGTAGCAAAAATTTATTATTTATTCAACTTACTACTTATTTGTATGTAGCAAAACTAACATTGTTTCCATTAAGGGTGGAGCTCCCCCACGACATTCCACTCCGGAGTTCACTATGGCTGACCTTACCGGAGATTATGCCGGGGATGAGAGACTGAGCTTCCACATACCACGATATTCGGAGGCCAGACAGCACGATGACGAGGCCAGTGGGAGTGGAGCACAGCATGCAGATGCCTATGCATCTGCTATATTTGGCACACCGCCTCCTCCGCCTACGTATCCATCTACCTGGGAGCCATGGGAGGTGCCTACCATGCCGCCCATCCCCCCACTGGTGGAGGATCCATGGGCCGAGGCGGATACAGCCGCACAGGAGGAGGAGGTTCACGTGAGGCGTGTACAGCCGCATAGGGACCGCCATCCACCCCGTAGGTTGGATCTCTCCGGTCGTCGCCCTCGTCCTCGTCGTTAGGTTTTTTGTTCTTGTAGTCTGATAGCTTTTCTACTATTGTATATTCAGTTTGGAGTGTTTTATCTTATGTTGCGGACATTTAGATTACGTAGTTTGGATTTTTTTTTGGTGGACTTACCATTTATATTACATATTTTCCACTGTTTATCACGTTATCCAAATCGACAATTATTATAAAAGAATCGACAGTTCTAACGTCAAACGACTCATCCACATTCAACCAATTTTTATTTAAAATTACAATAAAAAAAATAAATCATTTTCATATAAAAATTACAATAGAAAAAATATATCTTCATATATGTTGTAAATATATCTTAATAAAAATATATCTACAAAACAAATATATATTTAATATATCTATAAAAAATATATATATCTTATAAATATATCTTAATGAAAATATATTTACAAAAACAAACATGTCTTAATATATCTTAAAAAAATATATATATCTTATAAATATATCTTACTAAAATAAATATCCTAACATATCTGTAAAAAAAAAAAAAAAAAAGCCTAACCGCCCGATTGGGGGGCGGTTTTCTTGGCCGTGTAGACCGCCCAATCACTGGGCGGTTTGGTGGGTAGGGTGAACCGCCCAGTGATGGGGCGGTTAGGTTACTTTTGAAAAAAAATTAGATGGAGGTTAGATTTGACATTTTTCATTTGTTTGAGGTTATTAATAAAAATTTCGGACTAAAATCCTTTACTTAAATATAGGTTGAAGGGAGACGTAACAGCAATAATCCAGCTGTCCAAAGAAAATTATATTCTTGTCAAACCCTACACAGAAATGTTTTTCACAGATTCTTGGTTTGTCCTGCAATCATGGGCGCCAGTGTGCATGTGCACTTGTACTTGCACATCACAAAAACATATTTCAGTCAATCTTTGGATAAATTCAAAAGTAGTTTACCAAGGCCCTAAATGATATGGTCTGGGCTCTTGAGAAATAACAATAATAAACCAAGGCCCTAAATGCGCTGCTAAGTGCTAAGCCCAGTCCAGTTGAAGAACTTGTAAACAAGGCCTTGATGTTCTCAACTTGGTCCAGGAGTGTAACGGCCCGTATACAATTTTATTAAAAAAATATAAGATACAAACTTCTTGTATTGGTTAAAAGAATGTTGCTTCAGTCCCCGAACCAAGGCATTTCTTGTTGTGTGTCTAAGTCAAATTGCCAATTAATTCTCAGCTAAAAGCAAAGATAAATGTTTTACGAAATATTTGAGCAAACTCAGAAGAATATTTCATGAACCCATAATCTGCGCCACATGCCATGGAAGAGAAACAGAGAATAATTTTGAAGTGGTTTTCAATTGATGGCCACTGAACCAATTGTGTGATCCAGCTCTGTTGCTGTTGGCTGTTGCTCTGGTCTGACCAACCAAACCCAAATTCCATATCTGGCGCAATTCCAAAGTGGGTACAGTACAGATGCATTGCCCACTTCAACAGAATTGCAATTCCTGTATGGCTGTATCCAACTCTATCCAACTCTTTTATGAAATAGTAGTGGTTCCTTGCTGGGATATGTTATAATGTTAAGCATTGTCATAGTGTCATAGTGTCATGTGCCTTTCCCTAATTAAAGAGTAGTGATACTGTACTATCTCAATTTTGCATCCCTAACTTGAATCCATGTCCATCAGAGGATATCATCATCCATCCCCATTTAAAGTGCCTGCTGACAATAGTAAAGAATTTATTGTCTTACATTTTTCCTGTTCTTAAATATAAAGGTCAGTTTCTTAGTTTCCATGATGAGAAGATACAAAAAGGTCCTGCAATTTTAAAAAAGAAAAGAATAAGAGTGAGGCTATGGTAATAATGGCCCATGCTATAGACTCATATTTTCATTTTTAAAGTCTAAACAGTCGATTTGAACTATTAAATCACAAGTACCTGATCGATCATGTATGTGTCATTTTCTCATTTTTAGTAATTAATGGTGGGGTAATTAATCTAATCACTTAAACAACGATTCATTGAATATCAGAATATTAATCCGCTTTAATTTCCGTGTCATCAATCAGCATGCCGACATGGGATTACATATATGTTTAATACCAATTTCAAAAATTTAAAAGTAAGCCTATAACTATTAAATTAAATAAAGTATATATATAAGAGATGAGAAATCCAAACAGTGATCTGAAAGATTTCATCATTGTGCCGTATTGTCAAATTCTTCAAGTTATTATTATCTTGTTGTTGTGGAAGTTAGTTAATTTCTGGTAAAAGATTGAAGCATACTCGTGATTGCACCACTGAGTAGTGATCGAGTATTATCATTAGAGAAGCATTTGTTACACGTAGTGTAGTGCATTCGCGGCGATCTTCTTCTAAAATATCTCAATCAGTTTTTGATCTAATTAATAGCAAAAGCAATATCCTCAGTGTTTTGAAACCTGAATTTACTTTCTCATTCTATTTTTCCTTGGTTAATAGTCTCTCTTATTCTCTTATTATTGAACGTTCAGTTCATCATATTTCTCTAACGTTTCTTCACCCGAAAATGGATCTTTAACGGGTCACCCAATTAATGAATTAATTACAATTAATAAGGTGGACTATATAATTTTGTAACGGTTCAAAGAGTTGAAGGTATCCAATAAAATATAGAAAGAGAGGAGTTAAAATGCACCATTGGTTTTGTGCTCCAATCATGCTCCACGTATTTTTCTCCGTTTTCAATGTTCGAACAATCGATCCAAACCGCTCAACATGATCTTCATATTAAAATGTGCTTGGAGACAAAATTTTATATTTTTTGAAATTTTTTTGCTATTTTTTTAGATAGGTAGAAAATCACTGTTTTGGATGATCCAGAATCTTCTGAAAACAATAATTTTGTACCTATTTTAAAAAATAGTAAAAAGTTTCCAAAAAATTTAAAATTCGGTCTCCAAGCACATTTTAATACAAAGTTCACAGTGAACGGTTCAAATCAACCGTTCGGATTTTGAAAATAAAAATAAGAATGTGGAGCATGATTAGATCACAAAACCAATAGTGCATTTTAACCCTACTCATCTAGAAATAGTAACCGATTAATAACGTAAACAAATCCAATTTTTGTTGCAACTCACTAATTATGATCCCACCAACACTAAAAGATATAAATATGAATTTCTATAGGACCCATCCTAGTGATTTGTAATAAAAGTTGCCATTAAAACTTAGAATAAATAAATCAAAGTCCAACCCATATTAATACATATTTACTCACTCTTCTCACTAGGAAAAACAGATTCTTGATATTCATATTCAACCCGTTTAATCTAAAATGGACTGATTAAATTCATATCATTTGATACTTTGTAAAAAAAAAAAAAAATGAAAACCATCTACAAAAACCCAATCCAATCAATAAAAATAATTTCTGACATCAAAAATCTCTACTATAGCCGTTGTTGTGTATTTTTTTTTCTTTCTTTTACGACAAACTATCAATACATGCACTTTTAAAGGGGTTTGTTTATTAATAATAACACAGAATTTTCAAAAGAAAAAAAAATGCCTGTGCATGTGGAAATTTCATTGACATAGATCAACGCACCAAAACTAGGAATTCATATTGTCAGGTAATGCATCTCGACAATTCAATCTATTTTAAAATTCATGCCGAGTTAGCTCTGTTTAAAATTTTTAAACGGTTGAAATTCATTAACTCAAAAGAAAGATTCCTTTTGAGTTAATGCAGAGGATAGGGATCCCCAAAACTAGGAACTCCAAAAGCAAGTCTTTTAAAATCATGACATAAGTTTCTCATATAAAAAGTGTACACGATTGGATTTACAAAATCAATTGATAATGTCATCCGAGAAACCCACTAAACATAATAATTTACAAAATCCTATCACCTTACAAGGACAGCACCAAGGCCAAGGTCCAAGGTAGAGCATTATTAAATTCTCTGGCCGCGCATGCTGCCAATCTCCCTTTGTCCCATTCGGTTCACGCGATCAATTCCAAGGTTCCCACCTTGAAATCCCTTACACGAGAGTTTTGTTTCGAGGCAGCAATCTGTCAAAAGATGTTCCTTTCGTCTTTCTTTGATCGGACCATTAAAAAAGGGTTCACTGCACCCACACTAAAAAACAACAAGGCACAGCACCGAAACTAGCTCAATTTCTCTCTCTCTATCTATTTTTTTTTTTTTTTTCCTTTCTTTCTTTTGTTCTTAAACCTGGAAAGGCCTTTACATATGAGATATACTCCTGAAAAAAGAGAAATATTATGCACACCCCCAACAACCAGAGAAAATATCAAGATTTACCCCTAAAACATGAAATATCTCATTCGATCCCCCCTTTTTTTGGAGTATGATATTTCTCATGTGATAAACGGGGCCAGATTCTATTTCTCGTTTTGCAGGAGCATATCATTCAAATTAAGAGCACTCAATAAAACAGAAAAAAGAAAAAAAAACCACAAACCAAACTGGTGCCTGGCTTCTCTGTTTGTATGCCTCCTATTCTCATCAAAAATTAATTATCTCCATCTCTCTCTGTAAGAGTTATCAGGGCAACAGCTCTCTTGAGCTATATCTTTGATTTGAACCTTGGCATCATACAATTCACCGATTTTCCAATTGGCCGGGAGAACTTCTTCCTCGGTCCAGACCCATTTCCCATCAAACCCGCCAGTAACCACCAGACGGAATCGGAGTGGGCCCAGTGGAGCCCGAGGCGTACTCCAAATTGGGCCCGTTCGTTGTGACATGTATTGCCAGACTAACGAGCCGACCTATGGAAAAAATAATGCATCAGATGTAGACCCATACATATGTGCTTACATGATGAGGATTAAGCAATATATTTAACTGACTATTGTCAATAACACATTGTTAACTGCAAGTGTGACTGATATAAAACTGTTTATTTTTTCTAAAGAATATATGCAGAAATGTTTTCATTTTTGTCCTGGCAAATATGATGAGGGTCGATTTAAATAAGAAGACAAGGAATTTTCCATTACAGCAATAAATATATAAAGACTCAGAGCCAATGAATGGAAATGTTAGCTTATATTCCTTCTTTTTTTTTTTAGTTGAGTAGTTGAAAAGCTATCTCATGTGCGCATTAGGCTGTTCCAATGATAAATGTCAACTAGACATCCATTTTGAAAAGGGAAAAATAATCAGTTGGCTGCATCATAATTAACACCATCTGATTTGTAGTTCAAGCATAAGGGTATCTTGTATTAATTACTAATAGAAAATGAAGCTGCCGTTTAAAGATTCCAACTGACAATGGCATAGTTCATCTACTTGCATTTTTGGAAACCAGAATTGATATAGTTCAATTATGAATGATTCGTCAACCCCATGGTATGGTTGGCGCGACAACAATACATTTGGATATGTTAGTATATCATGAATATTTTTTTTAAGGAATTTGGTTCAAACAAATTATAGGTACCTGTGCTACTTCCACAGCCATGATATCAGTCTGGCCACCTTGATAGAGAAATTTAATTGTCAGGTGACCCGGCTTGCGGCTTCTCTCTTCTACTCTGATTGATAAGTTCTTGTTGTATTCACACGGTGTCCTGCTCATTCATATACAATACAATCACTATAATATAGATACGAATCAATTAATTAGCAATCACGATTCTATATTCATAGATGTCAAAATCATGATTATTTCTTAATTGAAGCAATCCTAATTGTAATCAGCTATCATTTTCCATCCTTTCAGTTATTTCAACATCTCAGCAAAGAGACAATGACCATGAAAAATACAAATGGTCGTATAAAAGGTGAATAACATCAAAACATAGGCAGTGAAAAGGGAAGATCGGACAACTAACCTCCTAAATTCAACATCTAAATTTCTATGTTGCATCAAGTCATGGGCCATGCCATCATGGCCTAGAGCAATGAAAGCCTCCTTGCTAAGCACAAAACCTGTCTGGTTGGTTCTACTCTTGTCAGTGACTATGATTGTCACCCCTTCCTTCTTGCATAGCTTCTCATCCTTGCACCGCACCTGCACGTGCAATCGCCATCCAAAATATTCTCAACATCACTCAGACATTTCATCAAACATGTAGCATGCGAAACATAATGCTCGAACGAATTAACAATGAAGGCTTATTTAAAATGCCTAAAGTTACCTCAAAGCAACTGCCGCAACTATCCCCTTCTCTGAAGAGTGCCGGGCCAGCAGCGGCAATGTAGCCGTTGTACAATTGTGTGGCCATGGCGCCATACCCACAAGCCCCAACTGGGTACAAATAGGAGAATTGTTAACTCAAAACAATTGGGTAAATTTGCAAAAGTTTGTTCGAGACAAAAGTAACTTACCTTTTAAAGGGCCCGGAGAAGAGAAGAAAGAGGCCTTAGTTTGCTGAGCGCACCAATCACAAGCTGAGGCGGAGGTTATAGAGAGAAAAAGGAGAAGGATTGAGAAGACATCGATGGTAGGGGTAGACATTGCGCCAAATTTGGAACTGGTTTCGTTTTTGTTTTTACTTTAGAGGATTTTATGGTGATGTGAGCGAGGTAGGATAGGAGAGTTTGTGAGTGGGATGCATGTAGTGCTCTGTTTTAAGGGAGAAGTGGTCGCATTGAATTTGATTTCAAACAGACCAAGCAAAAAGCTGTATACAAAAGGGAAGAATAAAGGGGCTGTACTGCATATTAAATAGAGTACATTACACACAAGTCCTCAATTTATTGCCTATTTATTATTTCCCGTTTTAATGTTGTCGTCTCGATTTGATCCCTAAACATTTAATTATTATTTCAATCGCTTCATGTGTAATTTTAGTCAAATATTAATGTAATACGTACGATACGTCTCCTATAAATACCATGTGGTATCCCATACGGAGGTATTTGAAGTTCTTTAAGGATTTAAACGAAAAATGGATAGACATTTTAGGAGCGTTTCTTTACTTTACTCAATAAAATAGTAAAACAACAGTGCTCTAACTTCCGGAAAAAAGGAAACCGGGGTTACGGGGCTGTACACTGTACATTACATAGAAGTCCTCAATTTATTACCTATTTATTATTTCAGGTTTTAATGTTGTCGTCTCGATTTGATCCCCAAACATTTTAATTATTCTTTCAATCGCTTCATGTGTAATTTACTAATTTTAGTCAAATGGACATGTTTCCATTTTTTCTATTAAAAATGGCTCATTGGTATTACTCAGACTATGCTAAATATATACAGCATATGTATTTAGATACGAAATAAATAATTTATTTTATTTTGAAATATTTTTATTTTTGATATATTAAATTACATAATTTTAAACATATGTCCATGTCAATTTTTATTTTATTTTTCAAAAAGTTATGTATAAAAGAAGTTCAAACGTAAAGGATCTATATACTAAATAGTATATACGAGTTAATACAAATTTTGAAGTCTTCCATGCATGAGTACACATAAATATGTATCATTATATTCTCGAGTCAAGCTATTTATGTAATACGGTACGTCTCTGATAATTAATGCACTGAAATATTCGGATTTCGAATTCACGACCTCCCACACAAAAGGTGCTGCTCTTTGATACTAGACCAAAAACTAGTTCTTAAGTGCCATTTGGTATTGGATATGGTTTTTTATATGGAGGAACACAGGAATTTGAAGTTTTTAAGGAGTTAAAAGGAAAAATGGATAGACATTTTAGGAGCGTTTCTTTAGTTTACTCAATAAAAGAGTAATAGTAAAACAACATAGCTCAAACTTGCGGAAAAAGGAATGGAGGTAAGACTTGAAGAGCATCATAATAACGGCAACACAACTTGATCCCTTTTTTACTCTGACAAGTAAAGGATCAATGATTTGTCAAAAATATATTATTCATGTCATATAAGTATAACGTAGAATATGGGAAAGAGAAACAACAAAAATACAATATCCATATGTTTATTTTATTCCAATTCTGTTAAAGATATAACCAAAAAAAATTGAGCTTTTTAATTGAAACTTGAAGTTTAAGTTGCATACTTGCATTATTGCTGGCTTATTGCAAATTTAAAATTGGGTAGTTCCGTTTAAAATTTCATCCTAATGTATAATATAAATATTTTTATAAATAAAGTCCAAAATTTCACTATTATAAAGAAAAAGAGCTACGAGCAACAATATAAAAAATTAGTATTGATCTAGTGACTAATACAATATTTTTCGAGTAAGATGATAGATTTAAAATTTGACTGAGAGATCTTTAGTAAATTTTTGAAGTTGAGAAACTTATAACTTTTACTATCTATAAAAACAATATCTAAAATCTTAAAACTAATTAACTTGTTTGTGACCGTTATGATTGGATTTTTTCTTCAATTCCATTTCTCAAAATATGTTTCAACTTTTATCTATTCAAACAATCACACTGATCTTTCATCAGCTTGCATTGTTTCATCAACTTGTTTGTGACCGTTATGAATTTTTTTTTTTTTCAGCATAAATTACAAGTCAACAATAGTAGCACGCTCCAAAAGGTTCAACGTTGATTTGTTTATCAAAATTAACATCGATGATTAAGCATATCCAACCAGAGCTCAATCAATGTTCCTCGGAGGATATTTTTTGCTTAGAAGATATTGCAAAATGGCTCATTGGTATTATTCTAAACATTTTTGCTTGAATTTTTTTTTTTTCCCATTAGAAGCTCATTGTCATGGTTAGCAGTTTTTAATAGTTGATGAATTTTTTTTTTTTGCTTAGAAGTTATTGTAGTTTCCGTTGTTGGTTCGCTCCGTGTTGCTAATTTTTCTACAAATTTTCAATTAATACGCTGATATTTTTCTTCATCAGACGTGTACATGAAAAAAAAAAAAACAACAATTTTTCATGCGTGAATTGGGGCATAAAAAATAAGGATAGCATGTTACTGAATAAAAGAGAGTCCTCCTGTCTTGAACAGTTTTCTTTTGTTATCTTAATTAATGTTTTAAACTTTTGAATGTTTTTTTGCTATCTTAATGTTTTAAACTTTTGAAATAGACCAACAACTTAGAAATAGACCAATAGACCAATAGACCAATGGCAATGAGGTTCGATGGGATAAAAAAGTACTAGTTTTTTCTGCTCTGGTTAGTGCGCATTCTCTGACCAGAGCACATTCGACCAAACATAAAAAAATTACTATCTAAAGAAATTTCATACTAATATACAATATAAATATTTTTATAAATAAAGTCCAAAATTTCACTATTATAAAGAAAAAAGAGCTACGAGCAACAGTTTAAAACTAGCATTTGTTCCAGAGACTCAGAGTCAGAGACAATATTTCTGAAGTGAAAGATTTCAGATTTAAAATTTGACTGAAAGATCTCTTGTGTAATTTTTAAAGTTGAGAAACTTGACTTTTATTATTTAAAAAAATAATAGCTAACAATAGTTTAAAACTAGCTCAATCAATGTCTTTTGCTTGAAAGATATTGCAAATAGCTCATTGGTATTATTCTAAAAAATTTCGCTTCAATTTTTTGTTCACTAGAGGCTCATTGTTGGTTACCAATTTTTAATTGTTGCTTAAATCTTTTGCTTACAAGACATTGCAGTATCCGTTGGTTGTGTTGCTAGTTTTTCTACAATTTTTCGGTTGATGCATGCGCTCATATTTTTCTTCATCAGACATGTACATGAAAAACACAGCAATTTGTCATGCGTGAATTATAAAACAATAGAGTTGTGAATCATTTTTTTAAAGCATTTTAATACCATTTATGGTTAGTTGTTACGTCAGATGCCGGCCATTAAGTAATAAATATAGATAGGTACAAATTTTATGTTATTTTATAAACAACAAAACTTGCATGAAATTTTATCATTTTTTATACATATGATGTGTATGAAAGATAGATGTTATTTTTTATGATTGTCACTAATTCATTGTTAATGAATTCGTACTCTTCTAATTAACTTCATATGTCAAAATTATAAAAAAAAAATTATCTTGAAAAACAAACAAACATAGAAAACGTAAAATTTTAAGTGACGTGACACACTACTCACAAAGAAGAAGAAAATGAACTTTCTAAATATATTACTTGGATTTTCAATTATTATATTATTTTTTTGACAACTTGTGCTATCCGGCAGAATTTATGTATCAGAATACCACCCCATTTGTTTGACCCAAAAAGACAAAAAGAAAAGAATGGGGATTACGACAAAAGCAGAGATTGCATATCTCACAACAATAACATACCATTAACTTTAAAAAAAAAGCTACTATAGAAATATTATTATTGTATTCGACTACGTACGGTGCTCTGCATATACAGTTTCGTACTGTGTTATGTATTTTTTGACTGTCAGATGTACTTTAAGAGTATAGGTTTCGATACCTCATGTTTTATATTTATGTATCTAAAGTTTAAACTGTCGATCTGAACCGCTCAACATGATATTCATACTAAAATATGATTGAGGATGAAATTTTATAATTTTTGGAAAATTTGTACTATTTTTTAAAATAAGTACAAAATTATTGTTTCTGGACTGTTCAAAAACAGTGACTTTCTACCCATCATAAAAAATAGTAAAAAAAGTTTTAAAAATTGTAAAATTTCACCTCAAGCATATTTTAATATAGATTTCATATTGAGTGATTCCAATCAACAGTATAAATTATGATAAAATATGAAGACACGAAATATTAAAACCGTCCTTACCTCAATATTTGTATTAGTGTTTCAAGTTGCAAAGGCGCGCCTGCGCTATGGATGGAGACGCAGTTGAAATTTGTGCAAGGCTTTTTGGAGTGGGTTGGTGGGGCTCAGTGAGCTTCACCTAGAACTGGAGAAGAGAGAGTATAAGAAACAAAAAAGGAATCAAAAAGGAAGGCTGCGTCAGAAAACTAATAGAAAATTGCAGAAAAGAAAATAAATTAAAACCCCACCAGCTCCACGGGCAGAACAGTTCCACTAGAAAAGACGAAGTGATCCGTGAACCAGGTTTTTGTCTTTGTCGAATGAATAATTGTAGACAAATTAGATTGCCCGTTTACCTAAAAACATATGTTTATATTTCAGTTTATATGTTATAAAAGAGAAAAGAAAATATAGTTGAAAAACATTTGTACAAATGTATTTTTAGGATAATCTCATAAAACGGCGATAGATGCTTTCTCTCGCTAATCAATCAACTGGAGAAAGAAGATCATTGTTTCCCATCTTATGATTTCAAGATCTTGCTTTTCCTATATATTTAGATCATCTCATTTTAAATATAAATTTGTTGTTGTCATTAAAAGTTTCTTTTTAAATAATATTATTGAATCGAATCAATTTTGATTTAATGACTAAAGGCAATATTCTTTGTGTAGAAAGCAAGTTGCATATTCGAAATTCGAATTGAGAGTTCTTTATAACTATTCAAATGATTAACTTGTCCTTCATCTTTATTTTGAAAAATTATTAAATAACAACGCACAAGTCTTTATCTAAAATTGAAGACTCAAACTTTCAATTTTCAACTTTCGATTATGAACTCACAAAATTTGAACTCACACGATAACACCGATTAGATAAGTTAAGAACAATTAATTCATATCACCTAAGGTACTTCACCGTCTGAGTTTGAGACTGGTTTGTTCATTATATATTAGTGTGAATCTTAAAGAGATCGTGTGCAGTACAGGCTGGGATGAATTAGTCTGAATTTATGCCAAAGAAATATCAGATCAACTACAAAAGGAGGAGGAGGCCAGTATGGACCTGAATACGGCTGTGGAGGTTCTGGTGTCCATGGCGGAGGTGGTGGCGGACCGGGACTCCTTTTTGGATCTCACCAGGGAGGATTTTGGACTTGGCAGCCTCTTAAGTCTAACGTCTGGCGACGTCTTGACTGATGCAGATGATGATATGGGCTGGGACTTGCTTGATTACTTATAGTTCTTAGTTTTCTTTAATGGTTTTTGGTTGTGTTTGGTAAAAATGTGTATTTTTGTGCAGCTTTTAGAATTGATATTTTGTAACTATAACTAAGTTATAAGTTTCTGCTTTAGGTACTTATACTTGGTTATTTTATTTCTAATAGAAATCAGAGAAACTGATTCCACTACTTTAAAAAAATGTTAGAGGGTTCAGATTCAAACTCAAACATTGAGGTAATGCAGAGGATCCGACTATTCGCTATTGTGACTGATGCAAAATTGCATATGCTTTAAAATTTTAACTGAGAAGCAATTGACAATTGCCCAATTTTTGGGACAAGTATCATCTCCATTATTGTAAAAGATTCTTTTTACTTTACAGTTTGAGATTAACTCTCAGCCGCTCTAGCGCAGGGGCAGAATCAGTACGGTCCAGAATCAGGGCCTGTTCGACAGATAGAAATGGGTACAGAAACTGAAAAAATTTGAACTGAATTTTGATGTTCACATGAAAAAAAAAAAAATTTACTCGGAATATATTTTTTTTTTCATATGAACAGTAAAAACAGCCGAACAGAAACTCAGTAATTGTAAAAAATTCTTTATTAGGGTACCGGGGTGGACGTCAATTCCAATATTTGGGACAAGGGTAGACTAAAATCAACGGCAATAAAAACAACATGTGATATTACCGTGTGGAGCCGTGGAGCATATGGTAACTGGTCAGGTCTTAATTAAAGTCCGTGGAGCATATGGTAACTTGTCCTTCATCTTTATTTTGAAAAATTATTAAATAACAATGCACAAGTCTTTATCTAAAAATGAAGACTCAAACTTTCAATTTTCAACTTTTGATTATGAACTCACACGATAACACCGATTAGAGAAGTTAAGAACAATTAATTCATATCACCTAAGGTACTTCACCGTCTGAGTTTGAGACTGGTTTGTTCATTATATATTAGTACGAATCTTAAAGAGATTGTGTGCATTACATGCTGAGCTGAATTAGTCTGAATTCATGAGAACGAAATATCAGATCAACTACAGGAGTAGGAGGAGGTCAGTATGAACCTGAATACAGCTGTGGAGGTTCTGATGTCTATGGCAGAGGTGGTGGCGGACCAGAACTCCTTTTTGGATCTCACCAGGGAGGATTTTGGACTTGGCAGCCTCTTAAGTCTAACGTCTGGTAACGTCTTGACTGACGAAGATGATGATATGGGCTGAGACTTGCTTGATTACTTATAGTTCTTAGTTTTCTTTAATGGTTTTTGGTTGTATTGGTAAAATGTGTATTTTTGTGCATCTTTTAGAATTGATATGCTGATATTTTGCAACTATAACTAATGTACTGATAGTTGAGTTATAAGTTTCTGCTTTAGATACTTATACTTGGTTTTTTTTATTTCTAATAGAAATCGGAGAAACTGATTCCACTACTTCAAAAAAAAATGTTAGAGGGTCCGGATTCAAACTCAAACATTGAGGTAATGCAGAGGATCCGACTAATCGCTATTGTGAGTTTGTGACCGATGCAGAATTATGCTTTAAAATTTTAACTGAGAAGCAATTGGCAATTGCCCAATTTTTGGGACAAGTATCCTCTCCATTATTGTAAAAGATTCCCTTCACTTTACGGTTTGAGATTAACTCTCAGCCGCTTTGAGATTCGAGCTAGCGCAGGGGCAGTATTATTGGGCTTTGAGATTGGAGCCAAGTTAAAAAGTACGGTCCAGATTCAGTAATTGTAAAAGATTCTTTATTACGGTACCGGGGAGGATGTGAATTCCAATTTTGGGACAAGGGTAGACTAAAATCAACGGCACTAAAAACAACATGTGATATTACCATGTGGAGCCGTGGAGGGTATGGTCACTGGTCAGATCTTAAAGTCCGTGGAAAGTTAATGATGGATTGATGGGACCTTATAAATGGCAGATTAGAAGGTGAACCTGTAGCATCTCATGCTACACTGTTCCTTTTTATTGTTTTTCATTTTCTTGAGGTAACATGCTTTTACTGTTTGCTCCTTGGAGTTTAAATGCTGCTCATCCATGCATGTCATCTCCTTTTTGCAAAACACACACTTAATTACTATAAAATTAAAATGTAGAATGTACAAATAATTATAAAGTGAGAACCAACCTTTGGTCTAATGACAAAATAATATTTTTTGTATAGGAGGTCACAAATTCGAGACTTGAATGGAAGATTACTTGTGGATATTAAAATAGTTGGATGACTTGACTCCACTTTACTTAAAAAAATTATTATTAAGTTTTTTTACTTTTCTTTTAAATAGTAAAAGATAATTATGGTCTGTTGGGCGCAGTTACTGTGCACGTGAGGAAAAAAAAGTTCAATATGAGGTCGTGTTTTCTGTCCCACGTGCACAGTAATCAGCAAATAGTTGAAATTAAAATAGTTGGGTGACTTGACCCCACTTTCACTTAAAAAAATTATCATTAAGTTTTTTTTACTTTTTTTTTTAAATAGTAAAAGATAATTAGAGAATATTTGAGGATGAGAACTTACAATTAATGCAACTGAAATAGTGAAATGTATTATTTATTTTAACAGCTTTATGCCCTCTTCACTACGGCAAGGTCAATGAAAGCTGTGGAACCCACTTTCCGTACTCTATATATTTAAAAAAAGATGAGAATTAAATACTGACATCCTCACAACTGTTTTACCAGCACTATTTATGTGTGTCAGTTAGGACGATGTCGTAACTCGTAAATTGAGAATTTTGTGCTAGGTTCACCGTTGCAAAGTAGAAACTATTTATTAATTTATAGAGTGCAAAGAAAAAAATAAAAAAGACAGAAGCAACACTGTTCTGAAGAGTATAGGTGTTGAAAATGGCCTTTGCATCCTTGTCTACGAGGACTTGTGAAAAGATGGACATAGGAGGACGTGTAGAGGCTCATGTGAAAATTTATGAAACTAGTAATATAGAAAATTTAAAAAAGGAGACTTGTAGAGGCTCATATGAAAATTTGTGAAACTAGTAATATAGAAAATTTAAAAAAGGAATCAGACTGAAATGATATTTTGGTCCAAAATAAAAAAAAAAAATAACGGACCGAAATAACATTTCGGTTCTTATGATTTTTGTAAAAAAAAATAATCGTGTTGGTTTCGTAAAAAAAAATTAATTATGGTTTATAAAAAAATTTGTTCCGTAGAGCCGACATTTTTATTAATATCCAAAGTTAATAGGTATTTTAAAAAATATCCAAACCGACCATTTAATGGCTGGTTCACATTTTTTTTACTGTTTCAGACCCTATAAATACCCATTTTTCTCTCTCCTCCCTTTCACAACTCACTCAACTCACATAAGAGAAAGAGAAGAAGGGAAAAAGAGAAAGAGAAGACGATTTTTTATGCAATTTGAGGCGATTTTCCAAGCGATTTTCAGGTAATTTTTTTAATTTAAATTTTTTTATAATTTTTTATTTTATTTTAATTATTTTTCAGTATGTAGTTTGTTTGCCATGACCATGATTTCATTACACTATGATGGGAAGTTTCTTACTAATACATATGAGGCTTATTACTCCAAAGAGCCAGTTAATTCATTTATGGTTCCTGACAATATCTCACTTTGGGACTTGAAAACCATGATTTACGAATGCACTGGTTATAACCCAGAAAAATGTGTTAGTTTGTAATAATCTAGAAGTCAATAATACGATAAATTTATCATATATGTTTTGTTCATGAATTGGATGATTAATAAAATATCATTTTGTTGCCTTGAGTATTATTGCATTTATGAATCATTTCGAGTTAATGACTGGAATTGTGAAACTTCATAATATAGATGATATATACTCTTAAAAGTCTCTAACCGAGGTAATTGGCAGAACACTATATTACCACTACAAGGTTAGTATGTGGTTTAAAAGATGGTTAAGTTTTACAAACCATTGACAAGAGATGTCATTTTAATCACATAGATACATGTTCCAGGAACATGATATTTGACAGACCCCGAATGAAACATTAAATGGAATTGTGTTAGTGTCATTAATGCTTTCATTCAGTGTTAATTTCTAAAGTATGAGGTATTCATCTTTTCTACATAAGAGATGTGTATGTGTGATTGTTATCTAACGCTATCCGTAAAAAGTAGCTATAACGGTAGCACTTCGGTATACATAACTTATGCGGAGGAAGAGATGGTTTACCAAAAGTGCTATTGTCCCTCGTATCTCTATACGAGTTATAGTATCACTGGGCCCCTTAATAGAATAAGATTATCTGCATGCGGTATGATTACAAGAGTAAACATATTTGATAATTTGTTCAAGATCAAGAAAAGATTAAGTTTGCAAGGATGACACACACCTACCTTGAAACTGATCTGATAGCTATGAGATAAAAGAATTAACACGAGTAAATAGTTTACTGGATCATGATATTGTACAGTACAGCATCATTTGTGTAATTGGATGGTCATAGTGCATTCTGCCAGGTGCCTCCTATGATTTGTAGAAGTTAAAATAGTTTTAATTCTATTTACCAACATACACAGATCATATCGGGTCACACCATATAGGAGCTAATTGGAGAATCTTATTGATTAATTATAAATTGATTATGATTAATAATAAGATGGTTATAATTAATTATACGTGATATAATTGAATTATAAATGTCATAATAAGATGACAAGCACAAACAATGGTTAATTTATAAACGTGCACGACACGTTGTATAAAAGTTACCGAAAGAACAACCGAGAGAAATATAATTGTTCAGAATAATTATATGGATATGAAATGGATTTTAAATGTTAATTATGGATTAATATTTTGGGCCTAAAGCCCATTAGAATTAAAGCCTTAATTAAATTTAAAAGCCCAAAGTCAAAGCCCAAATCAATTCAATTCATTTTGGGCTGAAAACACTGTAGCACCGACCTATGAGGGTATTTTGGTAATTTTGGGCCATATCCATTTCCTATAAATAGAGGGGTAGGGATAAAGAGAAAATTACTAATTCACTTGATATTGAATCGATCTGATCGATCGATAATCTAATTTTCTCTCTTTCTCGGTTTCATTTACGGGATTGGAAAATAATATATTTGCGAAAGTCGCGGTATTTCTGTTTTTGCTTATTTAGTGAATCAGAATAACTACGGGTCATGAATATTGTTATTTCATCTTTTTTCGGTAAATAGTGTTTTTGCCAAAGTCCGCGGTTTACGGTATTTCTGGCAAAAGAAATAAACCGCTCTCTGGTTAGTCCTGGTGGATAACTGATAGAGGCATCAGACATTTGGTGCTCCGAGACGAATCGGTCTTCATTCCAATCAGAATTTGAAAACGAGGTATAATTGTTATATTAATTTATTTAATTGTTAAATAGATTTAATTTTTAGAAATCAATCAAGGAGTAGATCTGTAGAGGATTAAAAGGTCTTGTCAAGTGAAAGACGGGAACAGGAACGTTCGGTACTCTTTCTGACATACCTCTTTAATTATTTGCTTAAGTTAGAAGTAAAATTTTTGTTTTACGGTCTTTCCGTAACTTAAGCCTAATAGCATTGGGTAGCCTCAAAACCCAACAAAATGGAACTTAGAATTGACAACCCGAGTGAACCATTGAACATCCCGACCTATACCATAGTGAAAGTACTAAGTGATGCTGCATGGAGAGCCTTGTACGGTCAGTTAAAAAAGCAACTGGAAATTTTGTAATAGAAATCTACGCCAAGAGAGTTCCAATAGAGTCAAGGGTTGGAAGTTCTAGCCAAAATTCAGTTGCGCCAAATTATACAACACAACCAGAACCATGCACTCCCATGGTTCCTGTATTCGTACCTGACTCAGAAATATACAATCACTTCACTCCACTATCACCCCAACCACGACCCCATTACAAGATCCCCACTTAGATCCGTGCATGTGGCGTCTTTACCATTACCGCCACCATCACCTCACCCCAGACCGGCACCATTAGACGATGAAATTGGATTGGATTTTGAAAATATTAACGAAATTTCGGAGGAAGATCTACAAACTGGGGATGAATTTTAGGGAGCAAACTGGGACTCTGATCACCTGGAGGGTTGTAATGAAGATGGTCCAGTGCCTATTCGAACCGGATATTGCAAGATGCTGCTTAGTGGCCGGACTGATACGCACTCGTTTATAAACTTCAATGATATATCTTCTTTTCAAGAAGCAAATGTTGTATACTATAGGATTCAGATTGAGTACAAAGGTGAGCTGACGCCAGAACAATTTTTTCAAAGCAAAGAAGAGCTGATTAAGAAGATTAGAGAGCACCATATTCGTAAGAATCAAGAGATTATAATGAAGAAAAGTGACAAGGATCGGATTCAGGTGGTGTGCAAGACTCCGGGTTGTGATTACGAACTCAGAGGAAAAGCAACGAGTTTTGAAGATGCATGGGTATAACGAGGCAAGACAAGTCTTCTTTTTTTTCAAACCAAAGCTGTAGGAGTTTTTCATAAAGTCATCGTCTGAAATTTCATACCAAATAGGCCGTCTAAGAAATTCCTTCATCATACATACTTGATAGTTCTTTTTATCACGGTATACTTGACAGTTGTTCTTTTTTTTTCCTCATTTTTACCTTGATCACTAATTGACCCTCATCTCGCTAGGCCACGAAAGGACGACCTACATCGATTGCTATTGTTCATCCTTTTGGCCCCTGAGAAATAACCTCAATTACTTCAAAAATTGTCTTCTCTTTCTCTTCTGTGAGTTGAGTGAGTTGTTAGAGGGAGGAGAGAGAAATATGGGTATTTATAGGGTCTGAAAAAAAAAAAAAATGTGAACCGGTCATTTAATGGCCGGTTTTGACATTTTTAAAATTACCCAGCTGACGTGATATATTTATTAATTTGTAATTAATTTTGGATATTAATAAAAATATCGGTCTGTAGAGTATAGGTGTTGAAAATGCCCTTTGCATTCTTATCCATGAGGACTTGTGAAAAGATGGATATAGCACATAGGAGAAAAATGCCCTTTGCATCCTTGTCTATAAAGAATAAAGATAGACTGATAGACATCGTCACATAGCACATAGGAGAAGCACTTCTTTGTACAGATCATAAAGTGCAATCAGTTGGCCGTATTCAAGTCATCTCTTGATGGCAACCCTTTCATTTTTTTAGTTTGGAAAACTGGACAACTAATAGGAAAATATTACTAAAGAAGATTGGGACGTGTCGGAACTTGTAGGGTTTGTGCCCCATTTTGATTTTTAGTAATATTTTTAGTTATCTAATTTAATATTCACAAATAATTTCTCAGTCAGATGTTAAATATACTATCTCTTACACAGAAAACATTGCATTTTGATACTAAGATGTGTGCCATTTTATTGTGTAAATTTGGAATAGAGAAAATTAAAAAATTGAGAATGAAAAAAAATATGGACAATTAATTTGACACGTTCAATTTTTTATGGGAATAAATGCAAATTCTTATTTATAAAACATATATTTTAAGTATTATTTTTCAGGTTTTGTTTTCTGTTTAACTATTTTAAATAATGTTTGTCAAACACCATCCGGTATACTTTTTTATTTCTCATACCATTTGAGTATAATTTTGCACCAATTTTACGCAAGAATCATCCTTCTCAATTCTCATGGAAAAGAAATTTCCCATGATTTTTTCAAGTCTGTGAGTTCTCATAAATTACATCATGAAATTTGATGCCTATGAGAAATTTATCCGTGCGAATGAGATGCGTCAAATAAGTCCTAAAAGATCTTACATCTATTCTTTAATAATTTTATGAGGATTTAATCATTTTCATTTTTCTTGTCTTTATCATGCTTCCATTTTTTAATTTTCTAATAATATTTTTTTAATTTTTTATATTAAAAGAAAATATTTAAATTCTATCTATATTATTTTCTCTATATGTGTATAAAACAGTATCACTTTTCGATTTTGATTTAATATGAATTAATAAGTTTAAAAATCAACGTCTAGAATTTAATTGTATCAGTGTATTTCCACAAACTCTTAATACTAATTAAAACAAAGTCGAAATATTAGGATTTTTTTACAAATGCATATAGAAAATGATACATATCATATCTAACAATTTTATTTTGATATTTAAATTCTAAACTTCAAGTTATTGTAGTTCTAAAATTGGAGGCGTAATTGAGGCACAGAACTGGAGGCATTTGAACCCTCCTCCTCCTAGTATTTTATATACTTTTAAAATTTTAATTTAAGTAGTACTTCAAAATTTTAATTTTAATAAGCCCTTTCTAGATCTATAATTTTAATTTTTTTAAAATGAAGTAATACTTTTTAAAATATTATATATGAATGAACAATAAAAGTATTTTAATTGTATACTAAAATCACCAATAAAATATTTGAATAAAATAAACTATTCTAAATAACTACCTTTCATATTATTATTTTTTAAAAGTATTAAACTAATGAGAATTTTTTGTGTTTAGCGTCTATTTCGGAGAAAAGGAAGGTCCCTTCTTCTGCCATTATCAGCATTAAAACAAATACAAGTTTTTGTCCCTAGTTGTCAAAATCTGTGATGAAACAAATGTGAGAATCAGTGCCTTCACACACAGAAACAGAATCATGGTTGGTGTAATTTTTTGTTTTTAGGGTAATGGTTGGTGTAATTAAAGAAGGGGCGATGCATGGTAGGTACTAGGTTGCAAATTGAAAAAATTGTGCTAAATGAAGTATTTTAGCACGCTTTTCCGATTTTAAATTCTTGAGGATTAATGTTGAATTGAAAGAACTATATATTCGGCAATATTTTCTTCATTTTATTCAAGATTTATTTATAACTTTTTCAGCTGATTAATTTTCAAGACCACGAACTTTAATTTTTAAACGGAAATTAAAACTTCATTTAGCCTTCTTTTTATGTGAACATGTTTGTATCCAGACCTGAAGATCTACTATAAATTAATTTTCAAAACCTTTATCAATAGATTATGACATTAAAGTACTCCTTAATGATGTATGTTCAAATTTTAAATCAATCTTACGTCATCTCTACCTAAATTAATTTTTTACCTTTATCTATCTATAAATTAATGTTAGAAATAATGAATCATAATGTTCAAATTCAGAATTATCACAATGGAAAGCAATTTGATATTGGAGGTTTCTTTTGCGTCTAATTCTTCTAAGACCCCTCGTAGTTTATCTAGCTTGTCTTCTTCGTGTCAAGCCTCTGAGAACGTTAGTTGGAGACACCACAACAAACTACCGAGTGTCCCACTGATTCACAACCGAAGTATCTAGTACTCGAGATCCTTCACTGTATTTATTATATATGAAGAAACTCCTTCCAAAAAACACATCACTTCAGCGAAATGATACATCTCTTCAGTTTAAGAATGCATATCTTTGGACGTATTTTTCAGCAAACAATACATCAGTCTCACTCTCACATAATAGTTTTTATACCCAAATTCTAACAATTAAATACTCGAACTCGAACTGTTTAGTATAGATTAAAATTTAGTTCAAATAGTTTGGTGTTTCGAAGGTCATAAGTTTGAAATCTAACTTAAGATTTCTTGTGAATTTTTAAAACTGAAAAAACTTGACTCTTATTTTTATATAAAAAATGAATATTATTACTGAGCAATCCTTGTATTATTAAATTCAAACAAATCAGCTCAGATTTTTTTTTTTTGATAAAAGGCAACGAAGTGTCCATTTCATATATGAAACAGAAAAGTTTTAATTACATAGTACTAGTAGAGTTTACCAGAGACACTAAGCATAGAATAAAAACCAGCAAGAAGCAAAAATGCTCGTCTTTTCAAAATCCACCAAAACACAGTAATAGAAAAGTAAACTAGTGCTAAGCCTCCTAAAATGGAGCTGGTAGTTAGAACCTATCCCTGGATCAGTACAAATTTTTTGTGAGTTGCTCATTGGTGCTCATTCAGCTGGTGATCTAGTCTCCCCTTCAATATGCTCAAGTAGGGTTCCTCCATCTTCATTCCTCTGAAAATGCACAATCTGGTTATTGTTAGGGTTCCACACCCTCAGAGGGATGGCATCCAGGTCATCAGGCAGGAAGGTATTGGCAGCAAGCTTGATTCTCTTATCTATGTGACCTGACCAATATTCAAACACAGAAATAACAAGCATAATCAAAGATCTTATTGATTTAATGGAGGAATCCTTAAAGATAACCTCATTTCTATGTTTCCATAATGTCCAACAGAATCCTTAAAGATAACCTCATTTCTATGTTTCCATAATGCCCATTTCTGCAAAGTTAGAAGATCTAATATTGCGCTCCAGTATGCATATGATACTGCTGTCATTACTCATGCAGATTTACCAACCACATAAAAATTCTTATTTTAGGAGGGACAGGTATATTCCACCAGATTGCATATCTATTTTTGATAATTCCTCTAAAGTTCAACATTTGGTAAATAGATTGGACTGTAAATTTTCCTGTGGTAGTCCATCTCCAAGCTATTTTATCTGTGAGGTGAGTAAAGCTACAAGAACTAATTAATACTAGGATATCATGCCATTCTGACAACAGAATACCACTTAAGCTTCTTCAAAAATGAAATGCAGAACCCTGTGAGTTAATAGCAGCAGTAATAGTGATACGAGGGGTAGTGCAGATATTATATAATTGTGGGTACTTAGTGGCTAGACTACAATTACCATACCACAAAGAGTGCCAGAAGGATAAAGTAGACTGATTGCCTAATTCAAAAGTAATACTTATTTTTCCTAAAGATTCTAATTGCAGGATATTGTTCCCAAAAGTGTGAAAATGGTATTGATAGTGAAACAAAATAATAACTATGCTGTATTACAGTTTTTCAGAATTCCTGATAAGAGAAATCTTGATATTTCCATCACCATTTTAATAATAAAGCTAGATTCATATTATGTAAATTTAAAATCTCTAATACAGCATGCTGTTTCAGTAAATAAACCTTAGACCAATTGACTAAAGAGTATTTTTTTCCTTTTCCTCTTTCTATCACTCCTTTGCCAAATAAATCTATTTCTTACCGTGTATATTCTCATGGTAAATCAGCTCAGATATATTCTCTTTTGTTTAAGAAAAATAATAAACAACTTAATCGGAAACTTGTATTTAAATCAGAGTTTGTAGGGATCACACGACTGACGACACATGGCTTCCCGTGACATTTGAAAGTTAAAACAGATGCGAAGCAGATTGAATGAATAGAGAGGTACAGTATGTCCACTAGTACAGGTATTGACTAGGTAAGCAATGGAGCGCGTGAGTTATTTCAGTGTTCAATGAATCGAAATAAAATAATGAGCAGCTGTCTGGCTGTCTGGCACTGGCAGGCAGCAAAACCAAAACGGCAAAACCTCCCCCAGTTTTATTATTATCTCGTGAGTCGTGACCGCTAACTATTAACTATTAACTATTTAACTATTAACTACCCTCTCCCTCTCCCAGTCTCAGTCTCCTATTAACTATTGCATCACTTTATTGACTTGTGTCGCTTCCCCCTCTAAAGTCTAACTCCATTAAATATAATAATAATAATAATATTTATTGTGTGCTCTTCATTTAGCTAGAGTTAGATATCAAAGCAACTCTACTCTTGGGACCTACATATATAGTGCATGCTTATGATTTCTCTTCTACACTATTTCAACACCAAATTTCTTTCTTACTATGTCTATCACACCTTGCTCTTGCTTGCTCTCCCTGCTTCTGTCTTTCAAAGTAAAAACAGGGCTACATTACATAGGTTTAATTTTTGCAAAAAATATTTAAAAATATTTTTAATTAACGGAGCTTTTATATTAAAGAAAAATAGTTCAACATTAAAAAGTACGAACACATTTCAATCTAGTGTGTTTAACCTGTAGCACATTAATTTTTTTGGAGGCTATATTAACAAGACACAAAGTAATCATATGAGATTATTTATAATATATGCGTATAATATATATGGTGACAAAATTCGATATGAAGGACACGGACGGACACGTGGTGCACAGGCCAAGACACGTAGAATTATCAACTAAATTAAATCACAGACAAATACAAAATTGTCTCGTGACCTGGCACATGATTTGTGTCACGCATCTACCGTTTTTGTATGTTTCTAATTAAGATTTCATGATCATCTAAATTAAGATTTCATGATTTGTGTGACGCACATGATTTGTGTGACCTGGCACTTGACACGTCCACCTGATCGTCTAAATTAAGATTTCATGATCATCTACCATCTTTGTTTAGTTCTAATTTGCTGTTAAAATAAAAAGCTTTTCGTCTTATTCAATCAATCAATCAATCAATCCAACCAAGTGCAAATACTGTATTCAGAAGGCCGAACCAACAAATATTTAGTCTTATTGGATTTAATCTGTTAATAATTCCTTGATCCAACTAAATCATAGTTTTACAGGCCCCATTTCAACCCAAACGGGCTACTCTTCTGGCCCTGCACAGCACAATAGACCCACGAAAACAGAGACAAATTCATATTATTTATCTAATTCAAGAGCCCGCAATGAGAACATTGGGCCCCAAAGGCCCACAGATTATTTATTTAATTAATGCTTGCTATGTATAATGTGTGTTGCTTCCTAAAGTCTAATTTAACTTTAAATAGTTCATCTAGACACAATGTCAATTCAGATACAATTAACAATTGCTAATTTAGATAAATGGGGGAATTTCATGTACAGCCCTTACAAACTTGGAAATTATGTATCCCCCCTCTAAAATTCATAATATCATATCCACTCTTCTAAACTTCAAAAACTCACAAATTTACCCATTTTATTGTCTTTTATATTAAAACTCATTTTAAATTTATGAAGTACCCATTTTAACTTTCATTACAAAAATAAAAATCAGTAACATGTTTCAAAAAAAATGTCAATTTTCTAATTGGTCAGTTTCTGACAACAAATGAGTCACATATCTACTTTTGACGCTTACACAATCATATATCTAAATGACACTGTGTAAGCGTCAGAATAAAACAATTATCAATTTGCCCTCGGAATTGTCAAATTAGGCTTAACGAAAGATAGCTTGACACGGAATAGGCTTATGATTTATACAAAAGTAATGAAGATTACACAAAAACAGCTAGTTGGTTTAATATACAATATGAAGTATGATGAAGTATGAAGGACATGAGGTATTGGAACCCTTATATATATATATAGAGAGAGAGAGAGAGAGAGAGAGATTGGCTAAGCTCAAAACGTTTTTTCCATGGCCATGGAACAAACGATTCGGTTCTCTAATTTTCAAAGTTCAAACAACAAATAAAAACCGATAGATGTTCAATCTATATTAAAATGTGCTTGGAGAATTTTTTTTACATTTTTTTTTACTATTTATTAAGCTGGTTTGAAAACCGTTGTTTTTCAATGCTGCAGAAATTTAATAAAAACAACGGTTTTCAAACCAGCTTAATAAATAGTAAAAAAAATTCCAAAAATTGTAAAATTTGGTCTCCAAGCACATTTTAATATAGATTGAACATCTAACGGTTTGAATTTGTTGTTTGAACTTTGAAAATTGGAGAACTGAATCGTTTGTTCCATGGACATGGAAAAATTAGCCAATATATATAGAGTTGGGCTAACTTGCTTTGGGAATTAAAGATGGTGTTTTACTTTGCGCTCATATTAAATAGTCGATTCGAACCTTCCAACATGATATTCATATTAAAATGTGCTTGGAGACCAAATTTTACATTTTTTGGAAATGTTTTTCTATTTTTTTAGAATTTTTGAAAATCACAGCTTTTCTGAATTTTTTAGTGATTTTAAAAAATTCTAAAAAAATAGTAAAAAAATCTCCAAAAAATGTAAAATTTGATCTCTAAGCACATTTTAATATGAAGATCATGTTGGAAGATTTGAATCGACTATTTGAACTTCGAAAATAAAGATGTGAGCGCAAAGTAAAACACTCTCTTTAATTCCCAAAGCAAGTTAGCCCAACTCTCTCTCTCTATGTATATATATATATATATATATATATATATTTAAAAGAGTGAGGCTATGGTACTTCAGCTATTGTACTATGGCTAGTGTAATACGGCTCAATATGGTACTTTTTAAAATCCTAACGGTCGATCTGAACCGTTCAATGTGATATCCATAAGAATATGTACTTGCAAACTAAATTTTATATTTTTTTGAATTTTTTTACCATTTTTTTAGATAGGTAGAATTTTTAAAAAAATGGTAAAAAAATTTATGAGGTGACTCAACACCCTTACCATCAATGAACACGTGTCATGTGTACGTTGGACGAACTATATTTAATTATTTATGATGTCCGCTTTAAAACATTTATAATAATTGATTGAAACGATAGTGATGGATAGAGAAGGAAATACGTGACACGCTGTGACGTGACTTGACAAACACGCCGTGATTTGGTCACGTGACGTGATCAATGTTTTTTTTTCACGTGACGTGACGTGACGTGATTAAAATAGTGGCAGACGATCACGTCACGCGAATGGTCACGTCACGCGTAGTCACGCCGTAACTACACGTGACGTGATATAACGTGACGTGATATGACGTGACATAAATTAGTCACATTGAACTTTTTTTATATTTTAATTTAAATTGTTTAAAATTCAGAAAAAATATATCAAAAAATATGAAAATTATAAAATTTGTAAAATAAGTAAATAATGTTGCAAAAATTAACTAGTAAATAATATTCTAAAAATTGTCAAATTTTTTAGATAAAAGATATTTAAGCCCGTTTCATTAAGAAACATAGTTTTTACAAACAGCCACAAAAGAAAAGTCTGAATATACTATGAATATACTACAGAAACATAGCCTAATAGTATTAAGATCGGACTGATTTTAAAATTCCAAAACTATTTTAGTGCAAGCCATCCAAGCAATCCGTGACTATGCGTGTTTACGTGATTACACGTGACAGTACGTGATCACGTGATGTGTTTTATAACGTGACGTGACGTGACGTGATCACGTGACGTGACGTGACGTGACGTATAATTTTTGTTAAATACAGTCACGTCACGCGAATAGTCACGTCATGCAACACGTGAGTCACGTCACGTAATCGACACACGTGACGTGACGTAACGTGACGTGAACGTGACGTTACGTGACGTGACTGATCACGCCGTGACAAATTTCCTTCTCTAGTGATGGAAATTACATAGCTATGTATAAATTTAGCGAGCTCACGTGAGCAGCACATGGTGATTAACGTGGTTGCCTTGTCCATCAATATTCAATAGAAAATGACCATAACAATATATACTGATCATAGATATCTCAAATTTAAAAAGGAAATATATACTAGATCATTTAATGCAAAACAAGGTGGAACCGAACATTTGTTTAGGCTATATATAGTAGGTTAACGTACCCAACCTAGCTAGCTACTCATGCCAAACCAACCAAATCACAATTATTATAAATAGAGATATATAAAAAGAGGTTTTTAATTAAGTTCCCAATCCTTTTAGATAAAGTTTGGCTCCTCTCTCCAATTGCCAGCAAATCACTGAAGATGGGTTCATTTTAGAGCAGACATTATTTGTTATTAATGATCATAGATGTACACTTTAAGGACTCAAGAAGAATCTGGTCCGTTCAATATATAATTCAAAATAATGGTGGTAAAGGTAAGGCCATTAAGGCATTAAATGATTTGGTACATACACCTCGAGAGAAACATACCTAGAAACAAGCTTTTAATTGGAGAATTGATATGTACGTTAGGCCTATTGGTCAGAATCTCAGAGAGGTTCACATGGAATGCTGCATGCCACCGTAATGGTTTTGGTATATATATATACAAGGGAAGTATGGGTTTGTCAGTATTTGATGTCAGATATATACGAGATACTTAGTTTAGTTCTTAAATAAAAAAAAGTAAAATAAAACAAGTAAGATAAAGTAAAATTTTAAGTTAATCTAAAGTAAGTTACTTCATTTTTTTAGACAGATTAATTTATTTTATACTCATTTCGCATATAGGATTCACTATCATTATGGTAGATATTCACTTCTCAACATTTTACTTCTCAAGGTGAATTAAAGTAAGTCATAACTTAAGCTGCCAATTGAGGTATAAAAATATGAGTAAGATGGAGTGAGGCTATGGTGCTATGCATAGCACCAATAGCTAGTGTACTACGGCTCAATATGATACTTTTTAAAATCCTAACGGTCGATCCAACCGTTCAATGTAATATCCATATGAATATGTACTTGCAAACTAAATTTTATATTTTTTCGAATTTTTTTACTATTTTTTTAGATAGGTAGAAAAATCAGTGTTTTTTGAACATTTTGGACCATCAAAATTCTACCTATCTAAAAAAATAGTAAAAAAATTCGAAAAAATATAAAATTTAGTTTGCAAGTACATATTCATATGGTTATCACATTGAACGGTTGGATCGACCGTTAGGATTTTAAAAAGTACTATATTGAGCCGTAGTACACTAGTCATCCGTGCTATGCATAGCACCATAGCCTTACTCGAGTAAGATGTATAGTAACTCAATCCCCGAAATTTTTATATATAAGAAAATAAATTAAAAAAATATTAAAAATGAGAAACTGTTTCTGGGATTTCGAAAAATAAGAAGGCAGGTGTATGCCATGGCGTCCCACTGGGACGCCATGGCATACTCCAGCCCATCGGAAAAAAACGGAAAAAGAAAAAAAATTAAAAATACGGGACGCCATGGCATATCCCGACCCTGGAAAAAAAAAAAAAACATATAGGGACGCCATGGCATATCCCGACCAGGGAAAAAAATGTACAAAAAAAAAAAAAAAATTAAAAAACGGGACGCCATGCCATACTCCGGCCCTAAAAAAAATTAAAAAAAATCAATTTTTTTTTCTGCTGTATTCAGTTAGAAATCCAATAATTTTGATCAGATTCAAAATTCATTTTAGAGAAAATGGCTACATGGATTTTTGTGTTCTTTATATCAAAATAAAGGTATGAAAGTCTAGTTTCCAGATAATATAATTTCTCTATACAAAAATATTACAGATTAGTACAGTTTTAGCGATTAATTGACAGAGGTCAGAAATCAGAAAAGCTGAAATTCCAGTGAGCAGTCCTATAATTTTGACCAGATTCAAAATTCAATTTAGAAAAAATGGCTACATGAATTTTTGTGTTATTTATATAAAAATAAAGGTATGAAAGTCTAGTTTCCAGATAATATAATTTCTCTATACAAAAATATTACAGATTGGTACAGTTTTAGCGATTAATTGACAGAGGTCAGAATTCAGAAAAGCTGAAATTCCAGTCAGAAATCCAATAATTTTGATCAGATTCAAAATTCATTTTCGAGAAAATGGCTACATGGATTTTTGTGTTCTTTATATCAAAATAAAGGTATGAAAGTCTAGTTTCCAGATAATATAATTTCTCTATACAAAAATGTTACAGATTGGTACAGTTTTAGCGATTAATTGACAGAGGTCAGAATTCAGAAAAGCTGAAATTCCAGTGAGCAGTCCAATAATTTTGATCAAATTCAAAATTCAATTTAGAGAAAATGGCTCCATGGATTTTTGTGTTATTTATATAAAAATAAAGGTATGAAAGTATAGTTTTCAGATAATATAATTTTCCTATATAAAAATATTATAGATTGATACAGTTTTAGCGATTAATTGACAGAGGTCAGAATTATTGAATTTCTGACTGGAATTTCAGCTTTTCTGAATTCTGATCTCTGTCAATTAATCGGTAAAACTGTACCAATCTGTAATATTTTTGTATAGATAAATTATATTATATGGAAACTAGACTTTCATACCTTTATTTTGATATAAATAACACAAAAATCCATGTAGCCATTTTCTCTAAAATGAATTTTGAATCTGATCAAAATTATAGGACTGCTCACTGGAATTTCAGCTTTTCTGAATTCTGACCTCTGTCAATTAATCGCTAAAACTGTACCAATATGTAATATTTTTGTATAGAGAAATTATATTATCTGGAAACTAGACTTTCATACCTTTATTTTGATATAAAGAACACAAAAATCCATGTAGCCATTTTCTCTAAAATGAATTTTGAATATGATCAAAATTATTGGATTTCTAATTGAATACAGCAGAAACAAAAATTGATTTTTTTTTATTTTTTTTAGGGCTGGAGTATGGCATGGCGTCCCGTTTTTTAATTTTTTATTTTTTTTACGTTTTTTCCTCTGGTCAAGATATGCCATGGCGTTCCTATATGTTTTTTTTTTCCCGGGTCAGGATATGCCATGGTGTCCCGTATTTTTAATTTTTTTTTTTCCGTTTTTTTCCAACGGGCTGGAGTATGCCATGGTGTCCCACTGGGACGCCATGGCATATACCTGCCTTCTTATTTTTCGAAATCCCAGGAACAGTTTCTCATTTTTAATATTTTTTTAATTTATTTTCTTATATATAAAAATTTCGGACTCAATCCTTTCTAAATTTAACTAACAACCAAACATGATCATAGGGAGAGTTTTTTGTAATACTTAATTTGGGTTCGTATCATTAAAATCATATTCGAAATTTAAATTTGAATATTAATCCATTAAAATCCCAATATCTTGAATATCTCCTGTTAGATGATTTAATCTCAACTAATTTGACATGATAATTTCAATAAATATCTAGTAGACAAAAATATCTATGCATAGCCAGCATAGGTGGTTTATAAGTAACAGAGGGAGCACCTGTGGCTGTGGCAGTGTTTGCATCAGAGAGCTTTCCATGGATAACAGGTAAGGTAAAATGAAGATATTGAGAGTCTGATGGGTAAATATTTTAAAATGAAGTTTAGATGAGAAAATATTTATAAAATCAAGTTTTAATAAATTTAAATTTTTTCAGCACATTTAATTTTAGTAAACATTATATATTAGCATAGGCGAATCATAATTGAAAATGGAAAAATGGAAGACATGCGCAAACTAATTATGATCTAATAAATTTCAGCAATACTTTGGAGGAACAGTTATTTTAGAATGGAGCTGAAATTACTGAGCCAAAATTTCTATAACCAAAGAAAGAAATTAAAAAATGAAAGTAAAAAACAACACCACATGTACACCATTCTTCATGTCCAAATCAAGCACCTTTTGATTTCTTCTTTTATTATTTATGACAATTTGTTCAGGTCGTTTTCCACTGACATCACCTTCATATCTTCAATCACATGGTTTCGGCTCGATCGTACCACCAAAAGATGGAAAACAAAATGGTTTTGGACCATGCCAAATTTTTTAAAAGAAGAAAAACAAAAAAAATAATATCTTATAAGGCCTATATAAGGAAGGAGATGAAATCGACAAAGCCAATCAAACTCAACACATATTCAAAACTGTTTTCGCTACTCAAACCAAAAAGAAACAATGATTCATCCCAAGAAGCTTATTGAGATGGCAAGGAAGTGGCACAAAAAGATCACAGATAAAGGCCATTTTGTGGTCTACACAATAGATGGGGAGAGATTCATGATCCCTTTGAGTTACCTAAACAGCAAAATATTTGAGGAACTACTGAAGATGTCAGAAGACGAGTTTGGGCTATCGAATGACGGGCCAATTGTACTCCCTTGCGATGCTTCTCTTGTGAAACGCATGATTTCTTTGATGAGAAGGCAGAATTCACAAGAGATGGAGAGGGAATTGATTGAATCTCTCACCTCGCAAACAAGCCAAAATCCATTGTTTTTGCCCATTGTAGGATTCAGTCAGCAAGAAGCTGTCTGTTGATTTTCAGAACTTAGCATTAGATCTCTGACAGTTTGGCTCAACTCCATTTTCTTAGATAGATTTTCATATTCTCTATTAGATGCTCTCTTTCATGAGATTTATTGATGTATAAAACCATTGTTAAGGAAAAAAGTTTCTTTATTCTGCTGTGCATTTATGTTTATGTGCTGCTACTCGCCTTTCACTGATATTTAGCAAAAGGTGGTGTACCAGCAAATTATAAATTGAAAAAAGAAAAATTCTCGTAAACAAATGACAAGCTTGAGTACATAACAAGGGAATAAACCGTTGGCCAATAGGTAACAAGGACAAAATAAACCAATGGCTGGCTTGGTCTTTGTCAAATCAACCCAGACATCACTGAGAAACTAAATTTATGTGGACAAATGCCATAAACCCACAAAACATTGGATGTCTAGTTACTGGCTGAGGATGATTAGTAAACTAAATGTCAACTGTGCTTCATTGTACCTTGATCCAAATTTTAAAGGCATGTTACTGGCTGAGGATGATTAGTAAACTAAAAAGTTGAAAAGCAATGTACTTCATTGTAACTTGATCCAAAGTTGACAGGTTCTTAGCAATATGCTAAATGTCAACCGTGACCCAGGGGAAGTACAACAGTATCAACATTACCATAATAATTGTTTAGATCAATCTTAAATCAGGTTTCTCAGCAACCAAAATGCCAATTCAAATTACCTCGACCCTACTTGTATTACTAATAATTCATTTAGAGAAAGATCAAACAGTATTTAACTTCCAGACGTTTATTCACCTGTTAAAGAGAAGCTAACAATGAGCAAATTACTGACAGAAAGAACATTGTGAATTATATTTCCCAAATCCAAAAGCAGAAAAGACCAAAACAACGAATGATAGACAACAAAATTCAAACTGGCACCGATTGAGAAGTGGTATTCATGGTTTTTTTCTAAATTTCAAATTCAATTAATCCAGTCCACCAAATTGAGTAGCTTCAGAATTCTCCAGAGAAGTGTGTAGCAGTTCAGTTCACATGCAATTTCAGCTACAAATCAGTTGCCTAATGCATAAGTAGCATCAGAGTGTCACATATGTTGTAAGAAACCAAATCTGTATATCAGTCCCTACCAGTACTGGTACCATTAGATTCTTTTTCTTATTCTATATATCACCTTTTTTTAATAACCTATATTGATAAGTTGAAAGAAAGATGAAAGATCCGTATCAAATTTAGAGCCAACATGTTGATAGATCAGAAGAATGGACCCAAGATGTACTTGGGCTTTCCCTGCACCTCAATTTCTCAGTTCCTCACAAATCACTTTGTCTACCCAATAGAAGCATGATGCCCCACTAAGATTATCTTGATATCTAACATCACATGACCTGCTTCATTCATTTAATTCTTGCTAGACTGCACAACAGTGTGTGGTGTTCAATCAACACATCTAACAACATGAATATCACATTAATTATTTCTCTGATAGTGCAAGAAGACACAATGATCAATTTATTATTTCAAATGGTATTGGTGTTAATAAAATAGATAACCTTACAAAAAGAACAGTATATAAATTATGCTGGAAATTAGTAAGTTGGAGAAGAAATGCATAATTTTATTGAGACACACAAGTTTACATATCCACCTATGTTCTGAATTGGTTCTCCAATTTACTTCTCTATATTGTAATAAATATTAACTCTAGAACATGTTTGTGAGTACAGAGTGATAGACTTTAAAGATGCAAAAACCTAGTAAAACCTAAAACTCGTTCTGTAAAACACCATCCAATTGATGGTTAGCTGGCACTTCAGTAATGAAAGTTTTTGTTATAAAAAAATTTAGCTAGATCATTAGAACAAAATTTATTTCCGACGAGATGACTCCAAAAATGTTAAACAAATTAGAATCCAACCTTATGCTTAGACAAGGCATTGCTATATGAGTTTTCAGAAGCACATTAATCCAGGCCTGTGTCATTAAATACCAGTCATTGGACATGTTTCAGTTTAAAAGGTAATAATGAAGCCTTTATTGAGTGATTTTGGCTACACCTGTATTCAAATATCAAACAAAGATGCTTATAACACTCAATAGCAGACTGATCGCATCAACCGATTATGTACTAGCTACGTACACCACAGCAGGACCATACAAAATTAACAGCACCAGTACCCATAATATAGGAACCATTGGAAAAGCACATGGACTGTTGAGGAAGTATGTGCCAAGATAGAGAAGAGGAAACATGACATCTATTACCAAAATTGGAAGGGACGGGCAATAGATCTGCACTCTAAATCCACCGATAGTTTCCCGTTTCTTTGCTTACTCTATATTATATAAATTATCAGCACACGGGAAAGAAAAGATAATCAAGGCATCCATAGGGCCTAGTACTTGTGCAGAAAGCAAAAAGGCTAAACATGTGACTATTATATCATACAACCATCCATAGGCTACAATTCAAACCATATCAACCTTCATTAATTAATTGTCGAGCCAAGTCAAGCATGTTGCCCCCACTAAGGTTATCTTCATATCTACAAGAAAATGGCTCTGTTGGATTCAATTAATGCTAACAAATTGAACTAACAATTGAGGAATCGTAGCAGTTCCTTTACCTATATAAGTAGGGTGGAGCTATGGTATTCTCACAACACATCCACAACCAAAAAGAAAAGAAAACCAAACTCAGATCTCCTCTAAACCAAGAAAACAATGATTTATCCAAAGATGATGATCGACATGGCAAAGAAATGGGAGAGAATAGCTACATTTGGGAGAAGGACATCAGTTAATGCCTCCAGTTGTGGCAAAGGCCACTTTGTGGTGTATACTGTTGACAAAAACAGATTTGAGGTTCCATTAGATTTACCTCAATAGCAGAATTTTCATGGAGCTGCTTAGAATATCTGAAGAGGAGTTTGGTTTATCAAATGATGGGCCTATTGTATTACCTTGTGAAGTTTCTGTAATGAAGTATGCAATGAATTTGCTTCAAAGAAAGGTCTCAAAAGAGGTGGAAAATGAATCGCTCGATTCACTAGTCTCAAAGCACTGTCAATCTTATTGGACTGAAGTAAATTTCAGACAACAGATAGATGTATACTAGCTTATAGGGTGTTTTTAATTACATATTTTTTTAAGAACTTGGCTTACTGAGAGCTATGTACTTTTAGTTCAGCAAAATTTACAAGAATAGTCAACTTTGCTACAAAAGCATACCAGGTTACCATGGTTATAAGAATGTTGCCATCAAAGCAATCTTGTGAACATGAATTTAAAAAAGATGCGTTGAATGTACATGGAAAATTGTATAATGCGTACTGAAGTCGCAGCACACAATCTAAACAGTTGGTAACTAAAGTGTTCGGCTAGTATGACATCGGTGTCATTTCAACCTAAATGGCACTAACTCCAAAATCTATCGAATAAGCTTTAAACGACGAATCCAAACCGTTCAAACCGATCTGCTTGATGACTGATGCGTTTATGTGCAAAAATTATAATTTTTTGAATTTATTTAATATCAAGTCAAGTGGTCAAATGTGGGGATTTTTTTAAGTTAAATTTAATGCATTAATTTTTCATTAGTTTTTTACCGCTTGACTTGATACTAAAATATCTCAAAAATTTATAAATTTTGCATGTAAACGCATCACTCATGAAGTAGGTCAGTTTGAATGGTTTGGATTTGTCGTTTAAAGTCTATGTTTTGAAAATCGGTGCCACATGACACTAATGTCATACTAGCCGGACTACTCATAAATTCTTCAAGTAGCCCTATATAAAAAAAAAAAAACCAATTGGCGTAGCAAATCTTTACAATTTTCGCTATCAACAACCAATTTATATGAGAATGTCAGAGCAAGTCCAATTAATTTATCGACTTCAGTGTGATCATGCCAATTCAAAAGAAAAAACCCTTGACAGAAAAAGAAGAAAAGAAAAATATCTAGTATAAAGGTCTTATTAACTGACAACATGTTGCACAAAATACTAGAAATCTACAAAATTATATGCTGGTGTGTGCTTTCACATTAGATGTCCGATTTGCTGGCTAAGGATGATAAGTAAACTAGGCAAGTTAAAAAGTTGAAAGGAAATGGTATTGTACTTCAGTGTACCTTGCTCCAAAGTTGGACAGGTTTATGCTATATGTCAATTATGACCCAGGGAAGTGGTATTCATGGTTTTTCTTGATTAGTGTGAAACCAAAACGTAACAGGGTCTGGACCCCAAACATTTATCGTTTTTTCTCTAGATTTCAAATCTAATTAATCCAGTCCACTAAATCGAGGTAGATTCAGAATTCTAGCCCAAGTGTGTAACAGTTCAGTTCACATGCAATTTCAGCTACAAGTCAGATGCCTAATGCATTAGTAGCATGACAGAGTCAAAAATATAAGGAACCAAATCTGTACATCAGTCCCCACCAGTATTGGTACCATTAGATTCCATTTCTTATTCTATATATCACCTTTTTTTAATAACCTATATTGATAAGTTGAAAGAAAGATGAAAGATCCGTATAAAATTTAGAGCCAACATGTTGACAGATCAGAAGAATGGACCCAAGATGTACTTGGGCTTTCCCTGCACCTCAATTTTTCAGTTCCTCACAAATCACTTGTCTACCCAATAGAAGCATGATACCCCACTAAGATTATCTTGATATCTAACATCACATGACCTGCTTCATTCATTTAATTCTTGCTAGACTGCACAATTACACATTAAAACAGTGTGTGGTGTTCAATCAACACATCTAACAACATGAATATCACGTTAACTATCTCTCTTAGAGTATAGTGCAAGAAGACACCATGATAAATTTATTATTTGAAATGGTATTTGTGTGAAAAAAATAGCTAACCTTACAAAAAGAACAGTAAAATAATTATGCCCGAATTTAGTAAGTTGGAGAAGATATGCACAATTTTGTTGTGTTAAATAAGTTAACATATCAACCTATGTTCTGAATTGGTCCTCCAATTTTACTTCTCAATACTGTGATAAATATTAACTTTAGGACATTTTGTGAGAACTTGGAACAGTGATAGACTCCAGGGATGCAAAAACCTAGTAAAACCCAAACCTCATTCTGTAAAACACATCCAATTGATGGTTAGCTGGCACTTCAGTAATGAAAGTTTTTCTGATAAAATACTTTAGCTAGATCATAAGAACAAAATTTATTTCCGACGAGATGACTCCAAAAATGTTAGACAAATTAGCATCCAACCTTATGCTTAGCCAAGGCTTTGCTATATGAGTTTTCAGAAGCTCATTAATCCAGGCCTGTGCCATTAAATACCAGTCATTGGACATGTTTCAGTTTAAAAGGTAATAATGAAGCCTTTATTGACTGATTTTGGCTACACCTTTATTTAAATACCAAACAAAGATGCATATGACACTCAATAGCAGACCAATAGCATCAACCGATTATGTACTAGCTACGTACACCACAGCAGTACCATACAAAATTAACAGCACCAGTACCCACAGGATAGGAACCATTGGAAAAGCACATGGACTGTTGAGAAAGTATGTGCCAAGTTAGAGAAGAGAAAACATGACATCATTACCAAAATTGGAAGGGATGAGCAATAGACCTGTACTCTAAATCCACCGATAGTTTCCCGTTTCTTTCCTGGAAATAAAATAGCTACATTCCTTATGCATATACATGCATAATGCAGATCGCACTAAAAATGGTATTGGTGTTAATAAAATAGCTAACCTTACAAAAAGAACAGTATATTAATTATGCTGGAAATTAGTAAGTTGGAGAAGATATGCATAATTTTATTGTGTCACACAAGCTTACATATCCACCTATGTTCTAAATTGGTCCTCCAATTTACTTCTCTATACTGTAATAAATATTAACTCTAGAACATGTTTGTGAGAACTGAGTGATAGACTTTAAAGATGCAAAAAACCTAGTAAAACCTAAACCTCATTCTGTAAAACACCATCCAATTCATGGTTAGCTGGCACTTCAGTAATGAATGTTTTTGTGATAAAATAATTTAGCTAGATGATGAGAACAAAATTTATTTCCAACGAGATGACTCCAAAACTGTTAGACAAATTAGAATCCAACCTTATGCTTAGACAAGGCATTGCTATATGAGTTTTCAGAAGCGCATTAATCCAAGCCTGTGCCCTTAAATACCAGTCATTGGATATGTTTCAGTGGAGAAGGTAATAATAAAGCCTTTAATTGACTGATATTGGCTATACCTTTATTCAAATACCAAACAAAGATGCTTATAACACTCAATAGCAGACTGATAGCATCAATTACAACCGTACCCACCGATTATGTACTAGCTACACCACCACAGGACCATACAAAATTAACAGCATCAGTACCCCAGGATAGGAACCATTGGAAAAGCACATGGACTGTTGAGAAAGTATGTGCCAAGTTAGAGAAGAGGAAACATGACATCTATTACCAAAATTGGAAGGGACGGGCAATAGATCTGTACTCTAAATCCACCGATAGTTTCCCGTTTCTTTGCTTACTCTATATTATATAAATTATCAGCACACGGGAAAGAAAAGATAATCATGTCATCCATAGGGCCTAGTACTTGTGCAGAAAGCGAAAAGGCTAAACATGTGACTATTATATCATACAACCATCCATAGGCTACAATTCAAACCATACCAACCTTCATGAATTAATTGTCGAGCTAAGTCAAGCATGTTGCCCCCACTAAGGTTATCTTCATATCTACAAGAAAATGGCTCTGTTGGATTCAATTAATGCTAACAAATTGAACTAACAATTGAGGAATCGTAGCAGTTCCTTTACCTATATAAGTAGGGTGGAGCTATGGTATTCTCACAACACATCCACATCCACCACCAAAAAGAAAAGAAAACCAAACTCAGATCTCCTCTAAACCAAGAAAACAATGATTTATCCAAAGATGATGATCGACATGGCAAAGAAATGGGAGAGAATAGCTACATTTGGGAGAAGGACATCAATTAATGCCTCCAGTTGTGACAAAGGCCACTTTGTGGTGTACACTGTTGACAAAAACAGATTTGAGGTTCCATTAGATTACCTCAATAGCAAAATCTTCATGGAGCTGCTTAGAATATCTGAAGAGGAGTTTGGTTTATCAAATGATGGGCCCATTGTATTGCCTTTTGAAGCTTCTCTAATGAAGTATGCAATGAATTTGGTTCACAAGAAGGTCTCAAAAGAGGTGGAAAATGAGTTACTCAATTCATTAGTCGCAAAGCACTGTCAATCTTGCTGGGCTGAAGTAAATTTCAGACAACAGATAGATGTATACTAGCTTATAGGGTGTTTTTAATTACTGATTTTTTTTTTAACTTGCCTTACTGAGAACTATCTACTTTTAGTTCAGAAAATTTACAATAATAGTCAACTTTGCTACAAAAGCATACCAGGTTGCCATGGTTACAAGAATGTTGCCATCAAAGAAATGCTGTGAACATGATTTTAACAAGATGCACTGAATCTACATGGAAAGTTATATAATGCACACCGAAGTCGCAGCACACAAACTAACAGTTGATAATTAATAAACTCTTCAAGCAGCCCTATTACAAAAACCACTTGTGGAGCAAATCTTTTCAATTTTGGCTATCAACAACCATATTTATATGAGGATGTCAGAGCAAGTCCAATTATTTTATCGACTTCAGTGTGATCATACCAATTCAAAAGAAAAAAAATCCTCAACCAAAAAAAGAAAGAAAAATATCTCGTATAAAGATCTTTTAACTGACATCCTAACGTGTTGCGCAAATATTTTCTAAGGAGTATTCAGTTAAGCCAGACCAAGTAATAGAAGAATTGTCATTTAGTTGGTGATACGGTTCATGGACCCTAGGTCCAAGGCCTACTCTAGCTTCACTCTCTGACAGGGGCTGTCAAAATGGCCTCAGTAAAGGTAGTCAAACCAGGTAAACAACCCCCATCATCTCCATATGAGCAGGGACAGATTAAAGACTTCACGACTAGACACCCCTTGTTTAATAAAATGAATGACAAAACTGAAAGTACAGCCAGCGGTCAATGAACGAACAAAGGTCAGAAGCCAATCTTACCTATAAACACACAAGCTCACCTACTGGTAAAGTACAACTCTTTACTATCACGCTCTTTGCTATAAATCTAGCAATATTCCTTGATACTCTCTAAAAGACAGACGGAAACAGACGGAAACATAACTACAAAGACATGTATATTTTAAATTCCTAGCTGTTGTTTCTTCAAACAAAAAAGACACTGAGCAATAACTATCACTTTTTTTTTTTGCCCTGATCATAAACAATAAAGCTCAAATTTTTTGAAGCAACAATATTTTAATAACTACAAAAAATAAAACATTTACATTGACAAGGGAAGGAGCATTCTTTGCTTATACTTCCTATTCTGTCTCATTTTCTTGGTAACTCTCATGCATGTGAGTATGATAAATGTCATACAAATTAAGGACAAAGCAAGCCTTGTATACTGGAAGTAAAATGCAACCCCAGAGAACACAAGGGAAGAGAACATACACCGTTTTAGTAGAAGAATTGTCATGTCACCCCTGAAACAAACAAAATTAAAGCAACAAATTAAAATGACTGACTTTTAGTTAGCATGGGATTAATTCTCAGTAAATACCCCAATTACACAACTACAAAACCAAATCAAGTCTAATTTAAATTCAATCCGTAATAAAGGAATAATCCTTTTTGCCACAATCTATAATTGATTGAGTACTTGAGGCAAAGATTAAGCCTCAATCTACCCCAAATTTTCTTCAATTTCCTTGAATTATGAATTTATACACAAGACAGTCAAAACATGAATGCTAAAAACAGAAAAGCGACTAAAATTCAAAATACGGCAATCAACTGGTACATCTAGCATATCATCCAGTCCTTGCTGGTTGAGTTTATACCCAAATCCACCAAAACTGAACAAACTTGATACAGTAATCTGGCTGAGAAATAAGGATCACAATCCTTCAATTACATAATTCTGGATTATATTATGTAAGTTTGTAATCCAAGGAGTATGAAGGTACTTAAAATTTGGAAATTGGATAACGAATTCCCTCAAAATTGCGTATTTGAAGAAGTAAAACAGCCCTTCAACTATACAATCACGCCAACCTATCAGCAATTGAATCAAGTACGGTCAAGGGAGCTATTAGGTCAAATACCGGGACAACAAAACCCAAAAAAAAAAAAAAATGAAGGAAAAGAGAAGAAAAGAAGAAGCGAACCGGGAAGCGGAATTCGAGGTGGAGGAAAGAAAGGCGATCGTGGCCCACTGGTGCTTCGACCGGATCTGGTACTCCCTCAGCTGCTCAGCCAAGTTGGATCGCGTTATCATCTCCCTTTTATAAGTTGTATAATCTTTTCCCCTCTATTGGATGATAATAAGGTGCTGGTTTTGCTACAGTTTTTGTCAGAGATTGCGATTTCTCTTGCCACTGATTTTAATCTGTAGTGGCGGAGAGCAGTTGATCGGTAACTACCATGGAAATATTCCGGGAACTGGTTCAATGCTTCGGGGAACCAATCAACCAACCGGGCTTAACCTAATTAAATTAAATAAAAAAGTTAGACATTATTATTTTTTTTTTTATTAAAAGTTTCAGTACAATTCAGTATTATTAGACATTAATTGAACCCGTATTTCTCCGTATATTTAAACCTATATTTTTCTATAAATAGACAAAATTCGTGCCACTTAAATATTTATTAAGTATATTAAATATGACCTCATGGTAAGCCCATCTTAGGAGGATTATAAATTGCAAATATTATAAAATTAGAATGATTCTAAATAAATAACAAACACAATTTGTTTGTCATATTTAAACAACAAAAGATCCATGTAATTTAAAGTAAAAGTTATGTAAAAGTTATGTAATTTTAAAAATTATTAAGAAAATTATGATAGGCACAAATTCAGATCACCTCTGGTATTGTACGTAAAATTATAAAATTTAGACCATTTTTAGCTTTATCGTGTCGTGACTTTTTTATATCGTATCCACTACTCCGATCCAATTTGTCAGGAGAAAAAAAAATTTTACTCTTGCTAATATTTTGTGTCTACCTCTGATCCGCCCCTGCCTGAGAGGATACGCTCTGTGGACTGACTGGTGAAGACATTTCAAGCAAGAGAGACAAAACAATGGAAAGGAGAGAATACATAAAAAAAATACCTAGTGTGTGTCTTGGAAAGGATCTACATGCTTGTAAATATTTTGTTATGTTTGGTTTGGGTTGTAATAAGAATGCGGATATTAGTTTGGTACCATCTCCAAAGATTGCGTAGGTCGTAAATTGTACATCTAATAAGACATCATCCAATCCGCTCTCTACTCTCTAGCCCCGTCATTTTTATTAATATCCAAAGTTAATTACAAATTAATAAATATATCTAGCTAAGATGAATTTTGTTAAAAATGTCCAAACCAGTTATTAAATGACCAGTTCTCATTATAATTCAAAACCGGTCATTTCATGGCCGATTCCCAAATTTTTTTTAGAGACTATGAAGAGTAAGATGATGAAAAAGTTGAGTAGAAGAAAAAGTCGTAGGAAACTCAGATTGAAATTTGCACTCGGTTTGCCCAAGATCAAACAAATGCATTTAGTTGGATGCTTGTGTTACATCAGTTGCATGTATCGGTGCATCATCGATGTTTTTGCAATGAAACATCGATGTTTCATTAGTCTTAGTATTAACAATTAAGTAGGATAGTGCTAAAAAAACATCGATGCGTCGTTGATATTTTTGTAATGAAACATCGATGTTTTGTTAGCCTTAGCATTGGCAATTAAGCAGGATAGTACTAAAAAAGTATCGGTGCATCGCTGATATTTTTGTAATGAAACATCAATGCACTTCTGCCGTCATTAAGCCGTGTATAAAGCAATGGTGCATTATCGGTGTTTTTGCACGAAATCATTGATTTTTTTTAACTTCAAACTGCCATAACTTTGGCTAGAAAACTCGGATTTGCGCATACGACCCCAATTCGGAAAGCTTGGGACGAGACAGGGGCAATGGCGTGTTAGGATAATCCCCAGTGAGCTGACAGAATCAGAATTACAAAAAAATGTCGTTTAGTGTCTCAAAAATTGAGTTAAAGTTTTTATCATCAGTAGACACACAATGACCCGTATGCGGCTAGTGACAGTGTCGTATGCAGTATGGTAAGAAGTCAGAACTTGTATCAAAATTACTGATGATTAGGAATGATAGAAAATCTGAATCAAATTAAACCGACTGGATCAACCTGAACTAGTGAAATTGTTAAAACTTAGTACCTAAAAAAACGTAGTTTAGTGTTCACATGCGGCTAGTGAATTTAATTTGACAATAACCAGTATCCTAAAATTGAGTATATTTAATTTTGTAAGATGCTAAAATCTAACATGATGTTGAAATCTAACATCTCTCCCAAATATGCTGAAATTTAGCATATTTTAGTATAAATACGCTAATTATATATCAAAATAAGTAATCTAACAAATATTTTAAAATTTTAAAAAATTTTAATGTTAGATTTCAGTATCTTGCTCTCTTTATAGTCTCTAAAAAAAAAAAATCATCTGAACTGGATATATTTATTAATTTGTAATTAACTTTGGATATTAATAAAAATGACGGTCTCTAGCCTATATGATCTCGCGGCCGGCTCCTTTTTCTATTGCTCCGGAGGCTTTCAACACAAAATTCATGCGCTCGTCTCTCTGGTGGTAAATAGTGTCCATGTATGTTGACTGTTGAGTGGTGGTAGAAATGGAAATCAAAAGAAAGAAAAAAAAAATTCAACTTTACTTGCCTGTTCAGATTTTTTTGGACTCTACTCGATAATCAATAAAAATTCAAAATAATATAAATTGGTCTCCAAGTACATTTTAGTATAGAAATTATGTTGAGATGTTCAGATCAACCGTTTAGACGTTTATAGTTGGGCACAAAAAGATGGGGCATTTTAACCCAACTCAATAATCAATAAAAATTAGGACTCTACAATTGGAGAGGATCAGAGGAGCTTCGCCTTTCCAAAACAAAGTTATAATTACCGCCAACAATATTTCCAAAAGATACACCCTCTCCCCCACTTCACTTTCTATAACAAAAAATCGTACATACAAGAACCAATAACAACACGTGCAAACAAAAATGTGTAAACACATCCTCCTCTACCACGTCCACGCATACAAATTTATTGAATTATCCAAACATTAGACAAAACTAAGAAAATCGACGAATCAAGGAGTAAAACAACAGTATTGAAGGAAAACAATTCTAACAGCATCTACAGGACACAATATCAACACATGTGTAAGGCCTTGCTCTGGCCTCCAGTTCCTCAATGGATGGCATTACCTCCAGTTTGAGAACATTTTCTCTGGAGCAACAAGAGGTAAAAACGTTCTTGCACATACCTCTACTGAATGGATGTATCTTGGCAGGAACTCCTCTGTAAAATCATAATAATATCAATAATTGAAGAATTGTCAGTCAAGGCACCTGAGTTTTAGTTAGTTATTCATGTTGGACAGAGTCGTCCTGTCATATAGTTATTAAATCTTACCTAAAGTAAAATATGCGCCTCCTTCTGGTAAACTCGAAGGTTGTTTGGTTTGTTAGTATCAGATAGCTGCACACAAATAAAGATTAAGCATAGAACGTTGAGTGAGTTTCTAATTTGAAAATATTTAAGAAAAATGGTAGTTGGTGAAGTAAAAGGAAAAGATATTTTTGCAAGAGATGTGAAAAACTAACGTGTGGAAACTCAGCAATGCGGAAAAGAGTATCAAGGCTATGCTCAGTATCACAAACAGCACAATTATGATTATGTACTGCCACCTGATCATGCAATGGCCAAGAAACTGAATTATAAAACTACAAAAGTAATGCAAACGATTAACATTGGTTTAATATATGTAGCAGAGCTACACAAGTGAACAAGAGATAATTTACCATTCATTAGAAGCCTTGGATCTTGTGTAACTTATGTACAAAGCCATCGTCCATACACAAAGGACTGTCTCGAAAAGAATGTACCACCTTGAAAATTTAATAATTGGAAAAATCACCTTATTGAAAATACTAAAGGAATATATACAATCTCCTATATATCTTTATAATTCCACAAAAGTTGCAATATTCTTCAGTAATGCCGAAAGCAACCTTCCATTCTCACAAGCTAAAAGAATGAGAAGGAAAAAGGTAAGGGTAAGGGTAAGGTAGGCTATAGTAAATATTTTCCATGTTAAATACAGCAACACAGTACAGTTGTCACAATTTTCTGGCCAGTTTTCTACACAATTGGAATAGTAAATGAGGTCAACTTACCAAAATTGGCAATGATTGACTTTCCCAATACAAGTGCCAAGCCATGCACAATGGTGGTCGAATTGAAGTACGCATTTGTCACAATCATTGCAATGTTTTGCTCGTGGAGGCTTCACATAAATTGGATAAATGCAATGTAAGTCATAATTTATGCTATAATCCTTAAAAAAAGATGGAATTTTTCAAACTACACCACATACGCAAGTAACACCTAACAATTTTTTGGTTCTCTGCAAGTTGCATGCAACTGTTAAAAAAAAAAAAAGCTAACAAAAGATGACTAACTGGCACTGGCTTTATCACTATGATATAATAAAAAATGGTTTCTAATGGGTATCTAAAATCTTAGAGGCCCTATAAAACTTCTCTGTGTTTGATTCTACCTAGCTTTGTATTTCAGGCAACATTGTTTATCAGGAGGGGCAAATCTGTTAGTAATTAAGGTTATTATTACAATAGCTTACTCTATAGCTTGGGGGTTATTTTAAAGAAGTACGTCTCTCGCGTATATCCAAGAGAACAAGGTTTAAATGTGAATATGAGAATATTCTGTAAATTTGCAATTATCTGTCCATCTTTTTAATGAAAGGTAAACATAAGATATCAGAAAATCAACCTAATTTACGGTACTTATATTATTTTAATGTCTAATAACGTTACCACAAAAAAATGAAGTTTAGGTACCTCTGGTAATAGAAATGTCAAAAAAAGAAAAAGAAGTCAACAGAATAATAACAGAAAAGGAAAAGTTACCCGAATTATTTTACAATGGTCGCATGTCCAGTTCCTACAAATGAGGAAAGCAAAAGGATGTAGGCATGCATCAAATATCAAATTACCCCCAAATTGATTTTGTAAATGTATATTTGAACATCTGAAGCAAAAAAAAGAAAAAGAAAGAAGCAGTAGGCAGTAGAAGCAAATTGCATCTTGCACAAAGAAGCTTCTAGTCATGCATCACTAAATATGTTCATATTTATGCACAAAAGGCACTAATCCGATAAAGGTTTAATTTACTATTAAGTAGTTTGACCAGGTGCAATCAAACTCGCAGTGCGAACTCTAATCTTCATTTTTTACATTGTTTCAACAATTATGTACCATCTACGAGAGATGTTGGGGTACTGTTTCCTGATCTGGTAATATAATGTATGCAAGTAAGCAAAAATGTTGCTGTACCTGCTAGCTGAACCAGGAGGGTATAGACCAGTCACTACCTTTTGCCATGATGAAATTGACTGAGTTGAGGACGAATTCGAGTATTCCGTAATTGGAACAAACTGCCTTTGCTTGAGCATTAAAAATATTCAGGTAATTTCTTTTTGTCATACAACATTCATGTTTTTAATCTTTTAAAATAGGGGGAATTTCATGCATGCCCCTCAAAAACCTCCAAATTATGTATTTCTCCCTCTAAAATTCATATTATCATATTTACTGCTCTAATTTTTAGAAAGTCACAAATATACCCAATTTATTGCCTTTTGTATTATAACTCACTTTAAATTTATAAAGTTCCCATTTTACCCTTTATTAAATAATAAAAATATGTAGTTAATGTAAGAATAATGTTCAGTTTTCTAATTGATCGGGTTTCCAAGAGCAAATGGTTATTTCTCTACTAGTGACGCATACACAGTGACATTTAGGCATACGCTTGTGTACACGTCACAAGTAAGAAAATGAATCATTTGCCTTGCAACCGGTCAATTAGAAGACCAAACATTTCTCTTAAACCGGCTACATATTTTATTATTATTAAAGGATAGAATGGATACGTTATAAATTTAAAATGAGTTTTAATAGAAAAGGTAATAAATTGGGTAAATTTGTGAGATTTTAAAATTTAGAGGGGGGGAATACGTAATTTCGAGGGTTTTGAGGAGCATACATGAAATTCCCTCTTTAAAATAAAAGAGTGGCATATCTCAGAATAAATGAAAATCTCACATCAAGGGATGATGAATCAGCTGAGGTGTAATACATCTTATTCACTTCCCTCATTGCATCGACAACATACCTAATGGAAACAAAATGTAAAATAAATTTAAAAAAGATGATCGTGTTGTTTGACAGAAAATCAAGTATAATTAGTGGAAGATGAAATTACCCAGGAGATGAGCAACATATAAACAAATACTGGAACAGAGCAGCCAGAAAAACACTTACATAAAGTACAGTATACCTGAAACCAAAAGGTAGTAGAATTAATAACAGAATTTAATGTGGCAAAGCATTCAGCACACTGAGCAAGTGCAAGAGATGGGATGTCAAATACCAGGGATGCTCCTTAGTTTGTTGTACCAAATTGGTATCAAAGAGGAACACGGTCCCAACCAATGAAATGTGCAGAACAACCACCACTAATTTGAGATATATCGAGCATCTAGTATCTGTAATTATAAATAAAAGTAGGCAGATAATGGGGGTCAGGGTCACAAATCATACATTTCCAAACTTCCATAGCTGTCAAAGTTTGGTTTAAATCCATATAAACACCAAAACATAGCAATTATTAAGTGCCTTATTATTTTCCACGTGTTCTTTTGGGTGAAATGGAGAAGGCACAAAATTCTACACATCTATAATTCTGTCAAAAGGCGGCGAAACCTCAGATCAACTTCAAACAGCTAATCGAGCAACTTCAAGCTACCAAGCTGGACATTGGTAAGATCAAATGCAAAAATAGAGTTGAAATGAGAGAGAGAGAGAGAGAGAGAGAGAGAGAGAGAGAGAGACCGTGGCTGGAGAGGCAAGGAAAGCGGCGAAAGAAGGCATCGGCGAGGATCGCGCGTGCCTCTCTCAATGGCGCGCAACATCCGAAGCTCGTCATTGGGGAAGAAGAGGCATCAAGTGAGACAAAGGAAAAACAAGAAATGAGTTCTTTATTTTAGACAAGGTTGGACTTTTCGCGAATTCGCCAGGGCTTTGATTAAGGTTTGTTTACTTTTTTATTTATTAATCAGTGCATACAGTTGAGAACTTGAGATCGAGTTCTAATGGCAGATCCATGTACGCAACCAATGGAGCTAACGCTGACTGGAGTCCGGATCCCCTGAAGTAACCCAATCTTTGTGTTTTGGATCGAAACCGTCCGATTCGAATTCATCGCTCGGGATCATCTCGGGATTCGAATTCGTCGTCGAAATGTGTGCGCTCACTTTGGGATAGATTTTCGCAGATTCGAATCGAACGGTCCCGATCTAAAATTCAAAAGTTGGGTTACTTGACTGGGTGATGGGTCAATAATTAATTGCTTTTGAGCAAATGATTTGGATCGTTGATTCGTTGTTGATGAAATGATGATGATAAGGTGCCTTTCCGTTAGCGATTATTTTATCCACAAATTATTTCTATAAAAACGATCGAAGCGATAATAGCTGGAACTATGTTGCATGGATACGGGTACGGGTATCGTATCGGATACGATACGGATACGGCGATACGGCAATTTTCAAATATCCCGGATACGATACGCCAATTATATATATATATATTATTTTTATTAATTATATATTGTATTTAGATAATCATAAAAATTTTAATTAAAGGCTCAAACTATAAAAAATTAAAGGTTTAATCTAAGTATATATTAAATACTATAACTATTGGAATAATACACAAGATAAACCGTGGCGCAGTGGTAAAGGTTTTGGGCGGAATGGGAGAGATCCCGGGTTCGAATCCCGCTGGGCACCAAAAATATTTGATTTGGGCGCCGGTGTACGCGCGGCTCACGGGCGCGGTTCACCTACGCGGCTCACGGGCGCGGTTCACCTGCGCGGTTCACGCGTGTCCTGCCGTATCCCGCCGTATCCAAGACATAATTGCCGTATCCTGGAGTGTCAACGGAGTATCGGCGACCGTATCGGCCGAGTAAGGATACGCCACGTAGGCGGATACGCCAGCTGGCGTATCGGATACGTATCGGTGCCGTATCGGGCGCGTATCGGTATCGGATACGTGTCCGACACGGATACGCTGGCTATTTTGCCGTATCCGAGTAACATAGAGCTGGAATAATGAAAAAGTTGGGATTAGTGCTATTCTAAATTTACTTTTTTACAGTTTGATTAGCTAGAAAAATTGGAATTAATTAGAATAGCTTATTCTCTATTCCTACAAAAAAAAAAAAATAGGTTAACGTTATTCTAAAAAGTTAAAATTAGCTTGCTGTTCTAGATATTCTAACTTCTCATTCAAACGTATGTATTTTTTGGATTTAATGAAAAAGTAGCTAATTAAAAAATAACTATTATTTAAAATAGCTATGGACATTCAAACAACAATTTCAAAATTTCTCAAGTTTTATCCCATTTAGAGGGAGAAATCGTGTGTGCTCTGTGCTGTACTTTACTTTATAAATCAGTAGATAAATGAATTTTTTTTACTTATAATATTTTTTTTAGACTTCAATTTTTCTTATCGCTTTATCCAATTCTTTGAAAGCTATCCCGTGGAGTTCTTCTACGCTTTGATGATTTCGTTTCGTCTCCGTTCGAATTTTTAAAAAAATAATTATTAGAATTTTCTCGCTAAATCTCCACAATGATATATACTTAAAAAATAATATATTAATATTTAAAAATAAGATATTAATACTTTGATGCGTAATTTGTTATGATCATCTTTTTTCAGTCTCCCAACCGTCTTCATGTCAATCTCTCTCTAATGAAGTAGTGGAGACCCCGTATCCCCATCAACCTTCTCCAATCGTCCCCGTGTCCACTTTTTTCTAACAAAAATAGTTGATCTCATAAATATAAATAATTCAGTGCATAGATATAAATACTTGCAATACTTAATATTAATACGTTCAGACGTCATCCAGTGTCATATGTAAAAAATACTTGAAAGTATAGGTATAAACACTTGCACGACAAGGTATAAATACTTGTGTGACGACGAGTTTGAAAGTACGTCAACATGGATCTCATTTGAAAGATAAAATTGCATATAAGACGTTCATGGTTTTAGATTCGCAAAATTCCTCACAAATCGTCAGAAATATGGACGAGATTGAACAGAGAAAAAAAACCACCTCATATAGTTTGAGAGATCCCCACATGTATTTATAGTGCGGGTACGTTTGAGAGATTTGGTTGGAGATAATTATTTACGTAAAAATTATTCACCTCATAGGTATAAATACTTCCGTACATAAGTATAAATACTTCCGTGCATAAATATTAATACTTTAGAAAAAAAAATTTCAGTGCCAGAGTTTTTGCGATATCTTCATATAGTTATGGTAGTTATGTTACGGAAATTTTACGGATACTTGAGTGCGAGTACTGTTATCATAACAACTTCCTTTTTTAAAACATAATGAATCTGTTAATTCATTTTGAAATTTGTTGAAACACATATTTCAAAATTCCTCCAATAAAGTTCCCAGCATATACAGAGAAATAATGGCTGCAGTTTGAGCTGTTATTTTTTCAAACGATCCTTTAATAATTTTTTGAATTAATTTAACTAAAAAACTATTTTTGAGTGAAGATACTATGTCTTATAAAACATCCAACTTAAATTGCTTTCAATTTATTACTTACGAGCCGGCTAATGCTTCTATTTAAAAACGATATAATATTCTTTTGAGCATACAATCCAGCCACGAAAACTAAATCTTTCAAATACTTTTGGAAAAAAATACATGTTATCGTAAATGCTTATGTGCGAGTACTGTTATTGTACATAAGCATTTACGATAACACGAAGATTTCGCAAAACACTATTAAAAAAACTAATATATTCTAAATAGAAATGTCTTTTATTTTTTGTGCATCTATCATACCTCCACTTTCTAATTTTGTAATAATTTTTTTAAAATTTATATGTCAAAATAAAAGTGTTAAATTTGATCTATTTTTTTCTCTGTATACACATATTTTTGTTTACTTTTTGGCTTTATTTTTTATGCGAATAAAATAGTTGAAAAATTAACAATATGTTTTTGCAAGTTTTTTATACCAATTAAAACAAAATCGAAATGTCTTAATATTTTACTTAGTATCGTGCTCGTGCTTTGCAACATGAACATATTATGGGAGAAAAAAAAAATTCATACAAAATGATATATTTTCATAAAAAAAAGAAATAAACTAATGAAAAGAATAATTATTCAAAGATAATAAAAATAGATCAACATATTCTCATACAAATGTAAAGCCCGTTCTTTAATGACATACCTTATACCTATGATTTTTTTTTTCAATGATACATAACAATTTTGTTTTGTTATGTTGCTCAATGGGAAAACAAGAGAAATAAAAAAAATTTTATCAAAATAAGTTGTATTATTTGTTGTATTATGACACATTTTGTTGTCATATTATGACTCTTGTTATTGTTATAAATGTTACCCTCCTCTTCCTAAGATTTATGTACATTTGTGTATTAAAATAAATAATAGAATCACGTTTACTTAAATAAGATCATTAAATGACAAATAACAAAATGGAAATAAATGAAAACACAACCAATCAATTATCAATCAATTCAAAAATTTCTTAAATAACATTTAAAAAATAGAAAGAAATCATGACAAACAAAAGGTAGACAAAATAAACTTGTGGTGTGTATGTATCTAAATAAATTTAGACTTCTACACGCAATAAAAACATACAAAATATACATAAAATAAAAGACATACTATTTGATCGGAGAATTGATATTGAATCCGAAATTTCATCTTTTAATCACAGTCGTTGGTGGATCATGACATCTATGTGCTTAATATTAGAATAGAAATATGTATATAGTGAAAATGATATAGGTCAAATGAAACGATTTTATTTTGATATTTAAATTTAAAATTTAAATTTATTAACTTTTGAAAAATAAAAACTTAATAGAATTACGAAAAATTGAAACATCTAAAGTTTCTAAACCTAGGCCTACGTGCCATGTAAAAAAAAAAAAAGTTTGTAAACCGTGGGCGTAAAACATCGGACGGTAAATGACTCCTATGAAAAAGAAAACTAATATATTTATGTTTCATTTAAGACAATTGGAGGTACTATTCTGTAAAACATCAATCTAAAACCCCTCGTCTCCCAGCTCCAGCCGCAAACACCTCTCAGTCTCAGCTCTTCAATCAAATAGTGCCATAGAATAGTAGAAATCGGAGGAGGAAAAGAGCGGAAAAGAAAATTATACGAGGATGAACAAAGATAAGATCTTTAAGCTCGCTAAAGGTTTCAGGGGCCGCGCCAAGAATTGCATCAGGATCGCTAGAGAGAGGGTCGAGAAGGCGTTGCAATATTCATACAGAGATCGCCGAAACAAGAAGAGGGATATGCGCTCGCTTTGGATCGAGCGAATCAATGCTGGCACCCGCCTCCATGGGGTAAACTATTTTTAGTTTTTCTTTTAAGATTGGTTTAACAAATGCAAAAAAAAGGAAGACATGCTCCGTTTAATTCATTTCTAGGGTTTTCAGACGATTAGGAAATTTATATATCCCTCATATGAAGTGTTAGAATGTGGATTAGAGTTGTTTTGACACCATATAATCTCCATATAAGTGCTAATGCTGAGTGTTGTTAGTTACATTTAGTGGCATTTGGTTGTCTAATCCTGGCCAGTTGTTGGTTAAAAAAGTCTGGTCCTGACCGTAATCAGAACTAAACTAAAACTGGAAAAATTATAATTGACTGTAATAAAACCTATGATTATGCCTCAGAGAAAAAGCTGCAGAGTGCAGATTCATGGGTACAGATCACAAGTTTTAGCTGGTCTAGCTTTGTTTTTAATTATTTGTCATGTATTTTTGACTGGAGATCACATACGTGTATAGTACTGTGCTGGCATAGAATGAATCCATGTGGTACCTGTTTATGTTGGTAATGCAGTTCTTTCTTCTTCTCTTTTCCTACTTAGTTCCCTTGGGTGTATCTTTTGTGGCTTTCCTCGTGTGAATTTCCAGAGAGGAAATTGGCTGAAACCACTTTACCAGATATCTGGTGGTAGAATATACTCATATCAACCTTTTACTATTCATCGGTCAGAGCTCTTGGTGAAAAATGGTTCCTCTCATTAATTAATGTAAAATAATAATGACATCAATGGTATCTGATCCTACTTTACTGTTATGATATTGCAGGTGAATTATGGAAATTTCGTGCATGGGTTGATGAAGGAGAACATCCAGCTTAACCGAAAGGTGCTGTCAGAGTTGGCAATGCATGAGCCATATAGTTTCAAGGCACTGGTCAATGTTTCACGTAGTGCATTTCCTGGAAACAAGGCTGTACCAAAGAAGGAAGGCCTATCGTGTATCTTATAAACTGGTTTGTTGAGAATGTGATGCCCTTTTATTTCATATAGATGCTTTTAGTGGAATTCTCGGAGCTGAAATAAACTTGTTTAACTACTGTATGAATGCTTTTCTTTACTTCTCTAGTGTTTTTCTTTGGAACAGAAGTTGGTACTTCCCGTAATGCATACCGGGGAATGAAATGGCTCTTAAGGAAAAGGGCCTAATCATATGAGTGACTTGTGATCGTTTTGGATAGTGTTTTTATGGTTTTTTATTAGAGTCTAAACAAAAATGGGCATATTCTCTTACTAAAAAAAAATGGGCATATTCTTTCCGTGTTAATGAATGCCCTTTTTTTCCCATCAATGCCTTTTTTTTTTCCTTTGATTAAGTGATCATTCATAGATGGGGTTGAATGTTTGTACAGAAAATAGTATAATCTTGATGATATGTGCAAACATTTTGTGGTGGTTGGAATGTACTTGGTTGAGAAAACACAGACTTTCATCTGGTCATTGGAGCAACAAATACTTTGCTTGAAGTATTATGTAATAAATGAATATAATTAGTAATTAGTGGTTAGATTTAGATAAGAGGAACAGCTTCACTGTGCAAAAGAGAAACTTGGCTCAAACTGACGAGTACTTCATGGCGGCGTGAAGAAAGTATAGTTGCACCGGAAGCTGGATGGAAAGCACTGACATGTTGAGCAGCAAGTAATACAAGTATTGGTTAACTATTACAAATGATTAAATGAAAAGATGTTTACTAACATAATTCTTTGGTCGGATCAAACCAGTTTAAGAACAAAAAAAAAGGGTTAATAGAACAACGACTCGTTGATACGATGCAATCTATTTTTCTGCAGAAATTGATGCAAGGAAATGATTTCCATGTCAAAAGCCATTCGGTTCCTAACAGATCATAAATTCAAGTAAGATATAGATGAAAGGAACATGATTCTATATTTACGCAGTAAACTAGTGAGGGAAACTAACTGTAACAATATAACGACTTTTGGGGCGTATTTGTTGGTATGTTTGACCACTGCTCAACATGTATCTAGAAACCAAATTAAACAGAAGCTGGTTCCAACAAACCTCTCTTTGGTGATAAATTTATAAGTTCAAAAACAATAGCCGAGGAGAGGAAGCCACTATTTTTAGCTAAGAACAAAATTTATTCTACTCGACAGTTCAAATATGAAATGTTCTGTTTTCCATACTTTGTTATCAACAAATGCATTATTATCCATCAATTTCGAACTTGGATAACTAACCAATCATATAATTAGTGACTGGTACCTTTCACAAACAAATAGACTTTGAGAAAGAACCATATCTCTCAAATTTCTTCTCTAACAACCTTGGAGATGTGGCTACGTAGCTTATGAAAAATTTAACCTGTTCTTCACAAACTTACCAATATAAAGAAGAGAAAGAGCTCAAGAGCTGAGCTCTTTTCAAATCAGGGTTAAAGATAAAGAAAAAGGCACGAAAAATAAGAAGAAAAAAAAAAATACCAATGGGCCAATGTGAACTCACTCCACAGTCGATGACAAATGCCTTTGATTTCTTAACTTTAGAGATAATCTTGCTTTTGGTAGTCTCTCATACCCTGCATTTCTTCCTCCGGCGCCTCGGACAGCCTAGTATCGTCTCCCAATTTCTTGTAAGTGCCTCAATTTTTATTCCCTTAGCAAACTAAAAGGCCATCAAACCATATCTGCCAAGGCATTTGTTTGGGTTTTACATGCCATCTAAGCATTCAATTATGTTTATTTATTTACAGGCAGGGATCATTGTAGGAAAGACAGTTTTACTGAAAGGAACTAAATTTAGTCAGAGATCAGGAGGGATAGTAAACTATTTCGACAATGTGGTGCTAACATGCCGCTTCATCTTCATGTTTATCATCGGCCTAGAAGTGGATATCATCTACCTCCGACAAAATATCCGGCGTTCTTGCTCGATAGCCCTTGCCAACATTGCTGTGTGCCTTGTTCTCGCCCTTGCTGCATCCTCCGTACTCTATCATTACCTCGCCAGTGATGGTGCACATATGCCCCTATTTATTCTCACAATCGGCCTCTTTCTCTCCAACACTGCCTCTCCTGTGCTTGTTTGCATTGTTACAGAGCTGAAACTGGTTTCTTCCAAGATAGGAAAGCTTGCCATCAGCTCTGCAGTGGTAAATGACTTGACTGCAGTTGTGGCTTATGTCTTGTACTCCATGGAGTTTGTGAGTTCAGGTGATTTTGTCAAGGGGTCTCCAGGTAGGCTCCTTGATCTGCTTGTGTGGGGCATTACTATCACTCTGGCAATATTCTTTATAAAATGGCTGGTTAAGATTCTTAATGCACGGAACCGTAAAAAAAGGTACACTCAAACTGTCCTTGCACTTTTATATATATATCTGTGTGTGACTGTGTGTGTGTGTGTTTCAAGAACTAAAAATTACATTGCTTGTTGGAGAACAAAATACTGATGTTTTAATTGTCTGGGACAACAGGTACATAAGCAGTGTTGAGGTGTGGCTTGTATTGATAATTGTGGGAGCAGTCAGTTTTGGCATGGAATTTATTGGGTACAATAACACTTCAGTGAGCTTCTTTCTTGGGCTGGCTTTCCCGAGAAGAGGTCCCACAGCAAGGACGGTGTTGGATAAACTCATGTTTCCTGTACACCACATAATTCTACCATTGTACTTCTCTGGGGTTTTTGTAAAGTATGACCTCAGTAATCTAACTGGAAAAGGAGCCGGTAGGATGCTTGGCATTGCATTTTTTGTATCATTTCTTAGTATGATTGGAAAGGTTGTGGGGACAATTGTAGTCACTAGGTTCGTTTTCAAGATGCGTCTCAAGGAAGGTGCAGTGCTCGGTATCCTCTTAAATGCTAAAGGATACATGGATATAGTGTTCATTTCCATCGGTGGACATTTTCAGGTCAGTTTTCAATAGTCAGTTAGCTGATTGACAACACATGACAACACGTTGACAACAAATCTGCTTCTTAAAATTAGCCAATTTGAACAAAAATTACTTTTGTAAGACATTTTCATACAAAAGATATCATTAATAAACAATTCATAGAAGGGCATAAAAGGAAATAAAACAACCTAGCAAAATTGACAGCAATCCATCTTAACTACGAAAGATTGTTACATTAATCTTTGCAGCTTTGGGGACTTAATAGTGGGTTGGTCCTGATGTTTACTATAATCATCAACACATTCATCGCATGCCCAGTAGCACGCTTAATTGTGTCATGGGAAAGGAGGGCATACCGTTACAACCCACAGTCCCTCGAGCATCTTGGATCAGACGGCCATATCCGTATTCTGACTTGTGTGCACAGGCAACATGATATCCCAGCAATGCTCACACTTTCTAATCTGTGTGCTGGTAACAGCTGGTCTCTCATATCAGTCTACCTCCTGCACCTCGTGGAGTTGACTCAAAAGTACGCGGTCACCTTGTATAACCAAAGAAGTTCTCACAGCTCCAATTGGGACAGTGACAGCAATGATATTAAACAAGTTAGTGTGGCAGCCGATGCATTCTCTCAAGACACTGGCCTCTTCGTACGACAGTTGACCGCAATGTCCTCTTACAGGACCATGCACGAGGATGTCTATCTGAGTGCTGAGGAGGTTCGCGCTTGCCTTGTACTGCTTCCCTTCCACAAGGAACAAAGGTAATCTTTTCATCCAGTGTCCTCGAAAGTGCAAAAATGGGTGATGAATTACATGGATTTATTATACAAAAGAAAAAAAAAATCTGAAAATATAGGTTAGAATATTCTGAAAGTATAAAGAAATTAAAATCATTAACTGGAGTATTTCTCAAATTTATGTAGAAAACTTAAAGCATGTGCCTATCTATGCTTACGAAAGAACAAGGAGGGACCATCAATTTTTCGAATACTACACAATGTTTAAAACAAATTTTGGTCTTTGTTACCAGGTACGATCGTAAAATGGTATGCAGAAGAGATGAGAAGCGTCAACTAAATCTCAAGGTCCTACAGCATGCACCTTGCACCATTGGAATCCTAGTTGACCGTCCAATGAGCACCGGCATGTCCATTGGCATGTCCAGCACTGCTGCAAATGCCCATTCTACCGACCGAACAAGCACAGCCTCGACCGACCCTGAGACACCAGTACCAGTAACACCTGTTGGCCCGGTACACCAGGTCGCAGCCATCTTTTTTGGGGGCCCAGATGACAGAGAGGCTGCCTCATTCTTGGCTCGGATTGCTCCTCACGCATCTGTAAATGCAACATTGATTCGGTTCTTGCCAAATTTAGAAGATTCCCAAAGCAAGAACTGGTCGTCGAGATGCATGAGTGAGTTTGCGCTGATATCCGAGCAAGACATGCAATTTGAGATAGATGAGCAGTTCATTGCTGCTTACCAGCAGAGGTACAATTTATGCCATCATTCTTCATATATATTTTTCAGTTATTTTCCTAAAATTATATAAATGCAGTAGAAAAATAGTTTTATTTCTACAATAATTCCCCCTAATTTTATTGCATATCACAAATAATGCTGCATGGGTGCCAGCATAGGCAGATCCAAATAGGATCAATTTTTAATTGCAGTCCTAAAATTTGAAAAAATAAATATATATGTAACAAACATTAAATCTTCATAGTGTAATGTTAAAAAAATCAGATATCCAATTGCAAATACCGTACAATCTATTGTAAACTCGTCTTTAATTGAATACCCAAATAACAATTTTTTGCTTCACCTCTGGTCCCAGAATGAAAATAGTCTGGCTCAGGAATGGCTAGAATTGGCGTTTCTCATGCGATTAATTGACTGGTTTTACTATAACACATACTACCTTTTCCTCTTAATTTGGGTTTTCTTATGAAATTCCGCAAAAGGTCCAGCCCAATTTGACTCAAAACCCAGATTAAATGCCATTAAAACGAAAAATAGGCGATGAAAGAAAAACACTCACTATCAAGCATTAATGTGATATGAATCATCAGAAATCGAGCACTTTGCATTTCCAGGTATATAGTACCAGGGCTTGTGACATACACAGCACAGCATGTGAGCAGTGGACCCGAGACAGTCACTGCCTTGAGCTCAATGGCCGGGATGTACTCACTCTTCATTGTTGGGAAAGGGGGCCCGCATCTCTCTACCATGATGACGGGCATCAGAGACTGGGAAGAATGCCCAGAGCTGGGCCCCATTGGGGATTTGTTGGCTTCGGAGGATTTCATGGATTCTGGTTCAGTGTTGATAATGCAACAACATAAGGTCTCTAGTAACAAATCAAGAGGTAGATGAGGATGTTCTCAGGCAGTATATGTAATGTAATATAGCTAAATTTGTCATGATTTTTTTCCTTTGATTCTTTTGGCAAAAGACTAGTAAAAAGAGTTTGTTGTACTTGTTCCTTCAATTCTATTAACAAAAGACTTGTTAAAATAGTTTGTTCTTATTTTTTCCTTTAATTGTTTAATCTGGCAAGAGGATTGTAGGAAGAGCTAATAGAACACTAGCAGTTCTAGTACTTATTTAGTTACTAGTTAAGCTTCTTTTTAGCCAGTTTATTCTCTCTCTTTTTTATTAAACGAAAGGGTTTAGGCCCGTTTTCTAATAACCACCTGAGCATTTTTGAACTTTGAAAAAACAATGAGTTGATATGACAACTAGATTACAACTCTTAACAAGTGATCATCCATTCGATCGATGCATTTTTTCCATAAACTTTCGTTACCTTGGTGAAGGTCTAGTTACATGATCACTGCTGGCTTCAGTAAGCTAGCTAGATCAATATTAAATATACACAAATTTATAATACGAGATAATACCTGATAATTACCAATTGAAGAGGTGGTTCAGTAAAAATAACTCGGCAAGATCTTGGTTCCATGTCGCACTACACGGGCTTTTCAGACACCCCTTTTCTGATATGGCTCACTGCACTGAGGGTCCCATGCCAATTTCTGACATCTAACAAGCATATTTCAAAATCAATTACAGTCTCAGTCACTCAAGGTCAAAATTAAACAGAAAAAGGACAAATGTAAGCTGTCCCTTTTTTTCCTGGAACTAGGCCGAAAATTTACTAAAGAAATTTTATTACCAATAAAAGGAGCTTGCATGAAGATGAAAAATATACAAAACATCAAGAGAAAGAAAAAATCTTGTCAACGTAGATTTTCCCACAAAAAACGCAAACCCCAAGCAGTCCATATCCTCTGAGGTAACATAATATTTCTGTTTAGATCCGGACCGTTCAATCAGAATTCGGGTCAATCCCACCCAAGGTGGAATGCACAAGTGACAAGCTCCTTTAATATTCGTGCAGATTTTGATAGGACGGACGGGCATCTAACTAAAAATATATTTTTTTGAACTCAAGACCATTTTAGAAGTCTGTCTTAATAAATGTATCAGTTGAATTATTTGTTGGATTTTGATTTAGTTGTTGTTACGATTACTTTCATATTAGTTAATTTGTGTCTTGTTAAAGTACATGTGTCAAATTAAAATTAGAAATTACTTGCATAACATGTTTGTAATATAATTAATTAAGTGATGTGAACTCAAGCACAATTAGCATAAATTTTGGTTATCATTAATTAAATACACTTAAAACCAAGAAGCAAGTATGAAATATAAACCATACAAATTAATCAAGGTCTAAACTCTAAACAAACAAATTCATGTCGGATTTACCAAACTTGTTGAAGTAGTAACTGAACTTAATTGTTAAGACAAATATCTAGGCCTAGACGAAACTGTTGCCAAACAAAATTGTTGCCCATGACTTCAAATTAGAAAATGGTTGGAATTTTATTAAGTTAATTGTTCATACAGTCAGCTAACGAACTACTCTAATTTATCCTCTCTAATGCTAAAATAAGCAAGTGAAAATTAAAGGTCTAAATGCACCAATACAACAAACTTGATAAACAAAATAAACTGCTTTAATTTGTTGGTTCTGTTTAATACAAATTACCATCTATTCTATATATATATATATATATTCCCACTATCCATTTGAAATCTCAAAATTAGAACTACTGTGTTGATATTCCACAAACAAAATTTGAGATAAAAGTAGCTTGATTTTATTTGCAATATGGCGCTCCTTTCCTTCCCTAAGTTGGCAATTGTGATGGTGCTGCTGTCTTGTGTTATGATGAGTCACAATGCGGTGTCTGCTTTGAGCTTTTGTAGGGTGAATGACGAGGGAATCGAAGCTTGTCTACCGGCAGTAAGAGGAACGCACCCGCCGCCACCGACAGACAAATGCTGCAGTAATGTTCAAACCGCTGATCTAAACTGCTTATGTTCGTACCAGCACTCTTACTTGATTCCTCTTTTGGGGGTTAATGTTGCCCAAGTTAAGAAATTACCAGCTAAGTGTGGTATTAATGGACCCAACTGTTGAGATTTTATGGGATACCTGATTATGTTTGCTTCTATGTATAATGTTCATGATTAAGTTTGTAAAGAGTTTACTTTGTATAATTTAGAGTTGAATGTGATTGTAAACTCTGTTGCACTGCTGAGTTTTTGAAAAAAATAAAAAAAAAAAATTTCACATTATGTGCCTTGTAATCTTTTTCTATTAAAATGCATACAGATCTTCTCCATGTTAAATAAATTGTTCACAAAGTCTAAAAGATTTTTCCAGATACCATGTTGGATGCTTTTAATGTTTTTCCCCAAGTAGTATATTTGTTTTCCAACCATTGTAAACACACACAAAAAAAAAGGATTCTCCTGTAGTATATAAATTTTATTTTAACACGCGAATAAAGAGCGATGTAAGGTGTTGTTGGGCTTTGTTAAGTTCACCGCCACTCAAATCCACAACTACAACAGATAGAATGGAATGAGGCCCAAGATACTGGGCCAACGCTTTGTGAATGATTATTTATAATCTTAACAATACTGGGCTTTATGCGTATTTTGCACGGCCCATATCTTGGCACCTCACTACCTCGGCCCTTTTTTTTGTATCATCCATTTCATCATGCGTTTTTCTTGGTACGGGGGCGGTCGGATTCAGTTCAACGTTTGGTTGGAGCCGTTTGCAGTTCAATTGCACGAAAATTGAAGCTTCTTATGTGAATTTTAATGTAAATCCAACAGTTCTGATCAGATTCTTGTGTTTTATTGAATGTATCCTGTAAATCGGGTGTGAGTTTGCCGATTGTAACTGCAACTTATCATTGTCAATTACAACTTTTTGATGGATCATACCGGGATCATTACTACCGAGACCGACCTCACAATCTGGTAATTAGAACTTATCATTGTCAATTAACAATGGCTTCAGCCTTCAGCCTTCAGCATCTGTAATTTATTGATATTCAGTCATACCAAATGTATCTGCATTGAGATTTTTTATTTTTAAAAACATATGTGGTATTTTTATTTTTATTTTAAAATGTAACGTATTTTTAATTTTCAATTTTTTCTAATTATTTTTATGGGTTCTCGTTATCTCTTTCATAATAATAATTGTTGACCTAGCTAATAAAATAAGTAAACTAATTACACGAAAGAAAAAGTTTAGGAATTAAAATTAATTTAATTTCTATTTAGATGAATTAAGCAGAGAAAAAAAAGGTTTACAGCTTATCTGTAGTATGGACACCTCAGAAATAACAAAATCTTATCCGAGTCACTTGCTTGAGTCGAGCCAATCCAAAACATAGTCCAGGCGGTCCCGAGGTGAGGATTCTATGCGGCAGATTGTCTGTAGCATATGTTGTGATATAGCGCTGCCGCATAGGCTTTTATTGCCCAGACCCCAGAGGAGAGAGGACATGCAGGAGAAATCCGCTCTATGGCTATGGGTAACTATAGCAAGATTTTCTAGAAAATAAAACTATTACCCAATTGAAACCATATTATCAGCTACTCATGCTACATCCACACAGCATCCAACGGCTGTGCACAAAGATGCCACGTAGAGATTTACGTGTCCTGTCAGTTTTAAATATATCCACTTCCGATCCTTGTCTCTTTCTCGTTTCCCTCAACGCCGCAGCAACAAACCACAGAGATATATTTGTCGAGCGAGCATGCTCTAGCTAACCATACCATACTCCCATCACACGCAACCACGCTTTTCCTTACCAAAAGAAAATAAAAAAATCAATTTAAGAAAGAAGAGAGAAGATACATTAATTAATGGCTCGACTTGTCAGTGGCGTCTCTTTCCCTCTTCTCATTGCTCCTCCATCTTCGTCCAGGTTAGACTAAGTGTGTTTGGAGTGGAGATTCTACCGTTGCGGATAAATTTTCCCTTTATTGATTATATTATGAAAATGAATATTAGTTTGATTCGTAGTGGTAAATTGAAACCTCAAAGCTCGAGGATCAAACTTGAGAGAAAGAGACAGCATGTTCATGAGTCATGACAATGTATTACTTTTACGTAATTGTTTTTGCTGAGTATCCACAAAAACAATTGCAAAGATGAACTCAGGTCAATGGCACTCTATATATATCAAATTTAACTATTTACCAATTAGATTGTAAAAAGAAATAATATGGGTAATTTTACAATTTTGCCCTTTTTTGTAATTGTATTTTGCACCTTAATCCATAGATTACAGCCAAATCACTCTACAAGTTTGAGACTGCAGGGGCCTAAGCACCAAGTTATCCGTATAAAGAAATGGAGTACCACCTCTGTGAGGTATAGATTGGGTTAATTTCCTTCAAGAACTTCCTTTTTTGAGAAATTGCTTGTCTTATAGTAGTAATACACTAATACATGTGTGAATAGGTGTGATGTGAAGAATTGGTCTTTGCGTTCTGGCCCCGAATCAGTACAACTAGAAGTTCCCACATCAGTACCAGTTCGTGTTGCAAATGAGCTTCTTCAGGCAGGGCACCGGTATCTTGATGTTAGGTAATATATTAAACATTGGCCTTTGCAATTCAAAGCTTCTTTACTTTGTTTTTTCTTGCATTGATTTCTTTTTTACTGTCTGGAGGACATATTGATCTAATTTGGTCGACTAGAGGCTTAATTGAGCTTAATTGAACAATTAGGGTAAACTGAACCCTATTTGGGGAATATAGATTTTGTTGTACACTACTGATGGTTGAAGAGGCTATGGATGAATATATATAGATTGTTTTGAATAATTGAATATTATAAATATGACATGACACACTAATCTGCTAAAATTTGGGCTTGTTGTCTGAGGTTGCGATTCTTAGGTCATGTAACAAGCCAAGTTTTTGGATAAAATTTAACAGTTCTTAGCTAAATTTTAAAATTTAGCAATTCTTAGGTTGCAATTCTGAGTTAATTATGTTGAATATTTGTAAAACGTTATTTTAAATTGGTGAAATACTTTTCAATTGTGGTTAATAGGACTGAAGATGAATTTAAGGCTGGACATCCAGCGGGAGCAATAAATATCCCATACATGTTTAAAGTTGGATCAGGTAATTATATTGGCACTTCTTCTATCCATTATATCACTTGAAAAAAAAAAAATGCAAAGAAGTGAGAAGAAAGTACCAAGATAGACTAGAAATGCAAAAAAAAAAAAAAGAACATTGGTATTTAGAAGCAAAGCTCTTATACAATTTTAAAAGGTTATGGTTTTCTGACAACCACCTGTTGGTGAATGTAATTTTTCTTGCAGGGATGTCAAAGAATCCAAAATTTTTGGAGCAAGTTTCCTCAGTTTTTTCTCAAGATAGCGAAATCATAGTTGTATGTGATATTATCAGACCACTTTTCCTCTTATAGGCTGTCCTTTTTCAACTTTTATTCTGATTTTGTGAAACCTATTCCTCTTTTGATCTATAGGGATGCCAAAGTGGGAAAAGGTCACTTATGGCTGCAACTGAACTCCATTCTGCAGTAAGTTGGTTCAAGTTTCTTGTTGTTTTGTTGCTTGTTTACTTTTACTGACTTCAACCTGATACCATAGATATTGATAACATGACCAATGTACCAGTCATTCTATCCAACCAATTAATTACTTGATCAATTTGAGTTCCCTTATTTTGTGGGCTTGTTTTGTTTTTAGTTGCATATTTCTGGTCAAGGTAAGGTGAAACGTTTTGAGAAATCAAGTGAATAATTTGGCTTATTTGATTGTTGCAACCTGCAATGTAACTTGGTACCAGTTTGTCATACCAGCCAATTAGATAATTCAATCGTTCCAATGTTTTCTGTATGTGAATTCTCTGCATATTTAGGCTGTTTCTCTTTTGGGATTTCTTTGAATTTTTCAGGGGTTTAGAGCTGTAGTGGATTTGGCAGGTGGATATTCTGCATGGGTTCAGAATGAACTTCCAATTGAGCGTTCTAGATGAAAACACATGAGATTTATTTCTTACCGAATGCATAACCACACGCCTGGTGTTGTAAATATTTGCCTAATAAAAAATTAATTTCCTTCATACAAGATGAATTTGTATTTACATCATGATTTGTTGATGCGCACCCGCTTATTTTGTTGTACATTAATACATTTTTATCTTACTCCAAACAATCACAGAATCCTCAAGAGTGAGGTAGAAAGAAGCAAGCGCATTCTCTTGAAAGAATATAAGAAAACAAAAACAAATTAGATTACACGTTACAACACCCAAGAAGAGAAACAAAAAGCTACATATGAGCATCTCAACCATAAAACATGTACAAAGTCGAGGCTCTCAATCAACAACAGCAATTGCCTACAGACCAAGAATTCTGATATTTTATAAATCCAAACACAGTAACACCATATCCTTGAAGAAAGTGAACACAATCCAAACGCCAGGACATACGAAGAACATTTACATGATCTTACTTCAATTTAAGACGAGATAGAAACCCCAATTTGTGATGTTCTTCAGCTTTGACCCCAACCTGTTCCATAAAAGAATTTTTTTTTTATAAGAAGTAATAAAATAAAGTAAAGTTCAACATCCAGATATGAAATGTTTTTAAAGAACAAAAAAATTATGAAACAAACCTCATTGGCTATATGTTGAAGATCTTTTATAATAGTTGCAAAATCAGGGCGTTCAGATGGCCTTTGCTGCCAGCATTTCTCCATGAGCTTAGCTAATTCTGGATTAGTGCCTTTTGGTATTGTAGGTCTCAACTCCTGCACATGACATTTCATTCAATTTTGTCTTGAAAAATCAAAGAAAAAAAAATAAAGAGTTCAACTTAAAAAAAAAAAAAAAACTAATGAAGAGATGACAATTATGGTTTAAACTGAAGCCATACTTTTTGAACAACGCCGATTGCTGCTTGTAGAGGAGTTAAGTATTCATAAGGAATCTATCATTCAACAGAAATTATAAACAAGAAATGTTAATAGGTATTCAGAAGGATTTTATCATGGAACATAAATTATAAATTAGGAGTTCAAGAATGTAAATCAATGTACCTTTATTGTGAGCAATTCCCATAGCATAATTCCAAAGCTAAACACATCAGCTTTGTGATCATACTCCGTATGCGCTATAATCTACACACAAAACCACCAAGTATAAACTCCACATCTTGTGCCCCGAATATGCAAAGAAAAATATTATCATTACGAAGCATGAATACACCAGAATGAATAGCATACCTCAGGAGCCATCCAACGGTATGTACCAGTTTCAGCTGTCATCACACCAGATGTCGATTTAACTCGCGCTACTCCAAAATCAGCGATTTTGACTATCTGTTTAATTTGTACCAAGTTTAGATTATGTGTGCTTGCATATAGAATCCAGCATTTCTCACATTTGAAGCTAACACCAAGCACTTGAACATAGGTTATTTGCAATTATCACCTAACTGTTTAAAAGAAGGTTCTGGCAAGCATAAAAGACCAAATTGCCCATGGTTATTTCATGTTCTAGTATTCTACTCAACAAACCACCTCATTACTAATACATATAAAATGAAAAAAAAAAGCAATTACAATCATCTATACGCTTCACTATAGTTTGATTTGTCAAAATTAAATGGTAATTACATCCCCCATATCATTTTACATGTCAGGTGTATCTAAACATCTCAGACAATTTGAATGATATTCAAGTATTAGAAATGTTGGTTATTATATGCATATAAAGTAAACTATTGGTCAGTTGTGTTTGCAAAGAACCCCAATATATTGCTACATTTACTTGCCTCTTTGTCATCAATGAGAATGTTAGCAGTTTTCAGGTCACGGTGAATAATATTATGTTGGTGCAAGTAGTCCATCCCTTTTGCTATGTCAAGTGCAATTCTGATCAAGGTGGGAAGATTTATGACAGCTTTGTGTTTGTGCAGATGATCATACAAACTGCCGCCTGACATAAACTCTGGTAGAAGTATATAGAAGTACTGTCAAGAAATAGTACGAAATATACGCCAGGAACTTGATGCAAATATAACTTTTGAACTTACCAGTTACAATGCATAAATTTGGGAGTTTGGTACATGCACCGATAAACTGCACAACATTCTTATGACGAACCTTTCTGGAAAAGTTAATTAATATTGTTACATAAAAGGAGTTGGCACAGCAATTTAATCATGAAATTAGTTTGCAGATCATTTTTAAGGTGAAAAAAGATAAAATATAGATTTGACTGTTCAGAATCTCTCTTTTGGGTCATTGTCGGTCTCATATCTTCTTCTTTTATTTTTTTGTAAGAGAGTGCTCAAATTCTTTCCTTCTTTTGGTTAAGCAACTAAATAAGGTTGTAAACAATCAATCAAATCATTCTTGATAAAATTGAAAAACAAACCTCAAAATACCCACTTCGTGACCAAATTCGCGCACCATGTTATCATTCAAACGGCCATCCTTGATAACTTTAATGGCTACATCTTGGCCAAAATATACTCCACGATAACTGCATATTAAGAAAACAAAAGCAAAAGAAAAAAAGAAGGTAAATTTTTTTATTAAAGTGGCAGTGGTGAATTAGAATGACAACCATTGAAAAAACATACAGATCGCCATATGTGCCAGATGCCACTTTCTTTCCAAATTTAAGGCACTTCACATCAATCTCCCACTCGTCTGTGCCGTCAAATGGTATTTTTATATGATCAGGAATAGGAGGGTGCTGGTTCTTGACATATTCTTCTGACATACAATGTTCAGCATCTTCTATCTGAAGAGTTGATATCTTTGCTTCCAGTTGTTGCTCCTTAGAGGATAAAAAAATAAAACACATTTTTATTCGATTTGCAAGATTTGTGCATGATTTAATATGTCTTGATTGTTTCTTGCCAGTAACCTGGCTTAAAATTGTCATGAATTAGGTGTATTTGTATGAAAATGATTACAAGGATTGCAGCATTAGTGGGTATAATAAGAGGTGGTCTTTACCAATGACAGTCTAACTGGTACAGTAGTGAAATGTCTCTGTATGTTTTTGGTTGCAGCAGAACAAACTATTATAAAAATCACAGTCTCTCTCTTCTTTTGAAAAATCTTGGCAGTGGCTGCCAAGGGTATATCACAGTCTCTCTCTCTCTATCTCTCTCACACACACAAACACAGAAAATTACCTTGATGTTCTTGATTTTCTCTTCTATAGCTGTAGTCAGCTGTTCAGTTTCCTACAAACAACAAATGGGTTTTTTATTTGATCGTCAAAAATATCCAAAAATCAAAGGTAACAATACTTATAAGCATTGCCATATTGTTCCCTAAATAAGCATATTAATTTTTTTTAGAAATCATTAAAAGTATGTAGTGTATGTAGTGCCCTAAAATTAATTGACAAGGATAGGATAAAATTTGAGCAACGTACTGGAATATACAATAACATGACTTTTTTCAGGAAGACTATTTGAAGATAAGGATCATTTACTTGGTCTATTTAATCTAAAGAAAAGAATATACACCTCACGATGCCATCCAATAACAATGAAAATATCTAATGAGAAACCCTCATTTGTTGAAAATGCATGTGCTTCTTCGATGTTTAGGTTAAGATCACCAAGCAGGCACGTAATCTGCGGAAAAATCAATAATAAATGAAAGAAATTTCCTTTGGATAATTGATTCTACTTTACCTATAAAAAAAAAAAAAAAAAAAATTAAACTTGCAGCTCACTATTTGACATGGTCAGGGAAAATAATCAACACATGGCAATTCTTGTTTAACAAGTTGAGATTGTAAAGGACCACCTATGAATAGTAGGGCCTAAAACAAACCCTACCAAATAAACTATAACAATGAATTAATCTTTCAATTTCTGAAACTTCTGAAAACTTCCAAAGTTCATGAGGAAACCAATTAAGTACCTGATTAAGAAACTTTGGCATGTCCTGTGACGCAAAGGTAATTTCATGCATAAGCCTGTATATTTTGTAAATGTTAAAATAAAAGATGTCAATTGTATCAATCTCCTGTTGTGCCCCCGTTCCCTTTTTCTGGGGTCTAGATGAAATTGAGAATGGACCACTGTTTATAGATCATATTATGGTAAAAAAATATACCAGATACCCTAAATAAAATTATTATACTAAAAATATCTTGTAATATAAGATATTAAACCACACAAACCTTAAAAAAGGTAAAGGATTTGAATCGGTTCCTTCATCATGGTTTTGAGATATGCTCGCCTGACGAACCAAATCCCTCAGTTTGGATGTATCAAAAGATGGTGAAGGATGGATACTACAGATAAAAAAACTAAATTAAATGAGTATTAAGAAAGTAAATATTTTATTTGATAACAATGTTCAAATATGAGTTAACCTTCTTTTATTTGTATCACTAGGAGTATCATCCTCATCTGGCGACACCTAAGGAAGCAAAAGGAAGAAAAAGAAAGATAACATAATTCAGCACAACAATTACACTATTTTTTTGTATGCACAGTAGCAGTATAAAGATAACATAATTCAGCACAACAATTACACTTTTTTTTTGTGTGCACCGTACCAGAATGCACCTGTTTAAGCCACTATTTAAATTCAAAAGCTAAAAATAATAATTCGTCAACAGAGCTGACAATACAAGTAAAATTTGCATGATTTAGTTCTATAAAAGTAAAAGTGAAGAAAATACAAAATGAAAAAAAAGATCCTTACATTAACTACTCTGACCAAGAAAGACGGCTGTTTTGCAGGATTCCTTGCATCCTCTAGCAAGTTCATGTGCATCAAAATATCCTCTGGTTTCTCCACATTGACATCCATGGCATACCTAGACCAATGCACCCATAAAAGCAATTTAACACAAATTCTTTTTGTCGAACAGGTTGTGGGCGTCAAAAAAAAGGAAGAGGTCTACCTTGCCGGGAGGCGATGAAAGTGGTCCCACAGTTCTTTGGCAAACCCTGGCTTCGTGAACTCTGGCACGCCAGCCACTTTGAGGTTTCTGAGCACCGCTTCATATACCTCAAGCACATGTTGCTTTTCCTGTTCCTTCTTCTTAGTCTGACAGTTGGGCCCCACTGCCCCCTTTCCTTTCTCGTTTCCGTTTCCGCTTCCATTGACTGTTCCGCTAGCACTTACTTTTCCTCTCTCTGCTGATTCTTCCATAGCCAATCACCAATCACCAGCGCACCACAGCTAAAAAAGCCAGTATCAAAGATTTGTTACTCGAAAAATTTTCTTACTTGGTTGATCGTTGTCTCCTCCAATTTTGATCAGCAGTGGAGATATGGAAGAGCATCATCGCTTTGTGGGCCCCCAAAAGCCAGAAATGGAAGTATAAAAAGTGGGAAATACCAATTTGAAAACCATTTGATGCCATTTTTTCTATTTGGGATTATGAAAATCTTTTATATTTTATTGGTTGCAACCGAGGGAGAAAGGGATGTATTCTGTTCGATGGGCAAAGTCAACTCATCGGATAGGCGTGAAGGATTTTTATAGCTTTAATCAATGTTTCACCATTTCTTCCTCGATTGTTTAGATTAGGTTGGAACTTGGAAGAGAGCTTGAAATACCAAAAAAAGTCGTAGTTGAAAAGTTCAGAAAACTGATCATCCTTTTTCATTAAAAAAATATACGGTTGATCTTCTGTGATAATTTTGTGCAACTTATTGTCAGGCAAGAAATATCCCTTTGGAAAGAAACCTACAAAAGAAAGCATCACAGAAGTACTCACAAGAATTTTAACACAAAATCTATAAATTAATGAGCCGGTTCCAAGGGGCCGCATATTCTTGGCATATTACTGATTGCTCGGCCATTTATAAATCATTAATTTCTTTGGTTTTAGATGTTTAAGAAAATTAGTTTTAAATTAGGCGAAACATAAGAGGTAAATCAATGTTATATAAGTAAAATTAAATGTGAAATGACAAACTGGCTAGGCCTATTGATAAGTCCTAAATGAATATTGCTTAAGAGTATTCCTACACTGTACTATATATAATATTTCAGAAATTGATATCCTGTATGAAAATAAAGCTTTATGTACATGTTCGGCAAAGAGGATTAACTCTCCTTATAGCTCCTTAAGCTCTTAATCTCACCGAACAGTATCTCCTTAGCTGAGATTAAGTGACCTCCTTAGCAACAAATGTTAAGCCTATCTCTCCCCCTCCTTAGGAAACAGACCTCCTTTGCGTCTCCTTAAGCCCAAAATTATACTGTTTCTAGACCAATATACCCTCAAAAGTTAGAGCTCTTAAGGAGCTACATTCTTTTTCATTATTTTAATATCTCTTTTTCATTATTGACATCTCATTTGCCCATATTTCTCTGAGTGTTCTGAGACGCTTTCTCGTCGCAGCTCTGATACGAAGCATGATATATAAATTGCTATTAATTTCTTTAGATAATTTGTCAGTGGTACCAATTTGACCATGTAATATAAAGGAAGGATTGAAAATGAGGAGTATCGTGGCAATTAAAAAGTGAAATCTGAAACAATATTTGATCAAATCTGATAAATACTTCATCACTTAGTATGGTTCATAGTTAGCTAAAAAGTACTTTTCTAATGCTGTTTTTTTTACCTAAAAATGCCTTTTTTCAAATTCTTGATATGGTTCATAGTTAATACAATATAAATTTCAGTTTCAATTCAGAGTTGATTAGTTACTGACATGGTTCATATATAGCTGAGTACTAGCAGCACTAGTCAGTTTGCTTGTGATATTTCTAACTGGTACCAGCTGGTTAATCACTAGTCAATTTGGTTAGTGATGTTTCTGACTGATACCAGCTGAATATCAGCAACTTTTTTTTGTTAGCTTTTGAAATTTGTTATGTTTAAACAAATCAAGCAAATACTACGACCAATACTAATAATAATTTTTTTTTGAAATCTACTAATATAATTTTGTATTCAACAATTATTCAAATGAGAAAATGAACATTCAATGATTAATAGAAGAGGAATTTTCTTTTCTCGGGTATCTTTTTTTTAAGTAAACAATTTTAGTTGGATTATATGGATATTTATTTGAAAAATCTTACATGAAAAAATTGTCTGAGTAATTGTATTAACTATTAACTTTAGATAAATTTAATTATTTATACTAAATTATTTTAAATTTGTTGTAGAGGATAATTACATTAGATGACATATGAGAGAGGGTATTTAGGTCTTTACATACCACAACATATATTTTACTCATATTAAGTCATCATTCTTAATCTTATTATCTTACTGAACAAGTGCTCCTTAGCAAGAATTAAATCTTTAATCCTTTCTCTTAAGGAGGGCTGTCGAACACCCCCTATAAGATGATATGTTGAATAAGGAATCAGAGTAGGTCCGATGCCCATCGGACCTACCTTGGTTCGATGGGTGTGATGACCATTCGATCTGCATCAAGATTCGTGTGCTCTGCATCAAAATCCGTGCAAGTCTGTATCAATTTCCGTGCGCATAGATCTTGATGCTAATCGTACGGTCCTAGAGCTAATTGAACCTAAATGTAGGTCCGATGCCCATCGGACCTACTCCTATCTCGTTGAAGAACAGCTCACGGCCTTGGATCCACTGATCTCATGCAAGCAACACAGAGATTAAACAAAACTACACAGCTAAATTCCTAATGGCTTTAAGCAGGGTGCGGTAAAATTAAGATGACTATACCAACTTTTGAATCGATCAGGCACATGTTGGATGATTGCATCTTCTCCAAAGCGGTATACCTCGAATTGGGAAGGGTAATAGCGGGTAAGATGCCACTCATAGTGACTGGTGCACCAACGGAAGTGCTAACAGACAGCAACTTCACGAAGACACAAAGAGGCACAATGTTGATAACACAATTCTGTATTTGGAGGGAGCGTTGTAACAGAACATTCACAGAGGAAAGCAAAGAGCCTAAAGACATTAGAGATGAAGTTTTACTTCAACTACATTTCATGGCAAAGAGAGCAACAACGAATGGGGAGTGATCGCCCAAGCCGCAAACTACACAGCCTACTGTTTTTTTACATTTTCCCACTTCTCCTTTTCTTAGTTTATTTCCTATTACTAATTTCCTATTTGTTTTGTATTTCTCTTACTCAATCTGATTTGAGTATAATTGTTTTTATGGGTTTTATGTAGTTACATCTCCAATGTAACATAACTTCTTATTTCAATTAAATAAGGGCTAGACCCTTGTTTTTCTTCAAAAAAAAAAAAAACTTTTGACAGCTAGGCTTTAGGTTTTCTTTCAAGTAAAGGCCGGATGCCCTGGATGAAATCATAAAATTTTGATTGAGGAATCAGTAAAAGAATAATTTGGATAATATAGCATACATGTATGGTACTACCAGCTTGGTATAGGCAATATGGACTATGCTATTAATGATCTCACAATGAAAAAATTTATTCATATAATTAAATCAGTGCTTTTTCATGAATTCTTTTTTAGCACCTTCACGCAAAAATAAGTTTATACAATACAAACATGGATTGAACCAAGTACCAAACCATAGTAAAGGAAAATTATGTACGTACAGGTAGCTTCAATTCCCATAGTTTTTTATAGGAAAAATGACTTCATCAAGACTTTTGTCCTACTTCCGTTCGGCAACATAGCTTTTTTTTTTTTCATTTCAGTTCCCTAGAAAGGTTTATTACCCAACCGGCTTCAATTTATACAGGGAAAAAAACATTGGTTCAGAGGTCCCTTTTTTTTCCCATGAAAGAGGGATCCGTATACTCCCAGGTACCTGACTCAAGCAAATTGAAACGGACGGCCCAGATTAAACTTATCTGGACCAAATTCAATCCGGTGCCTATGAAGACTGTAGGGGGTATGTTTTGAGATTCGTGCCATATTAAAAGAACTGTCTGATCGTAATTGTCTTCACTCTTCAATCAGGTAACCTGAGGTGATGTGAATTGATGAAAGAGGCGCTGAGTTTTGCTTCATTGATCTTATTAAATTTACCAATTTAAACTCAATTGGCGGAGCTAATCTCATCTGGGCATTCATGTATCAATTGAGAGTCCAGTTAATCCTTAGATAAATAATTAAAAATGAAAAAAAATAAAAGAGACTAATAATCAAAATAAAACTGTGAGGCGCAGATAGTTGCACTGAAGGGAAGGTGTGTGCATATGTGTATAATGTTTCAGAGTTCAGTGCTCTCTGTTTTCAAGACATGAAGATGACATCGAACTTGAGACATTCATTTCTCTCTGCTATTCCTTCTGGTACACCCTCGACGGACCTACCGTTCATAATTGGTTCATCGAGAGAGTTTATTGATTGTGGGTACGTTTAACTCCCGACAAGCCCTCGCCGTTAATTACATCAGCAGACCCTTCCAAGTCAAACTGAATACCTCGTTCATTCCAGGATTTGTGCCTACTTTTTTGTAAACTGAATAATGGAGCTAAAAGAGGGGCTCATGTACTGACTTTAGATTTGGTCAGTTGGTTCTCATTATTTGGATATGTGTGTGTATGTGCTTTATGAATGCAATTTTAGATTATGCAAAATAATGTTTATTATATTTATTTACAGATTTAAAAAGGTATTTGACACTTGAGGGATAAATGTGTATTTTTATTTATATTTTATTCATGAAGACAATTCTTTAAATTTTAGTGAAAAAGACATTTTGGTAATTTCAGGGCTTGGCTGGTGCTTAAACATGCTTAATTTTGGTGTATAAGTGTAGAAGATTTGATTTGGGTTCATATGGAGGTGGTTTGAGTCAATTTGGACTTGAAACGAGAAAGTTATGATTGAAAATGACTTAGGAGGGCTTATTTGTGAAGTTTTTATATTTTTAGGGACCTATTTGTAAACATTGAGGGGCTTGGATCGGCAATTTGATGATTTAGTTGGGTCTATAATGGAATTTGGGCCTTCAGTGGCTTGTTTGAAGGGATTTTTGTGAGACAGGGGCTAATATGCAAATTTTGAGGGAACTTTTAGTGATTTTCGGGTTTTGAAGGGCCACTCTGCAAAAGCGTTTTTTCTTTCATTATCTGAAATTTCTTTCATTTCGGGCCTTCGCTGTTTGGGCTTAATCTATTTCTTTCTCTGTTTCTTTTTGTTTTATTCATTGATCTTTCGGCCTGTTTTAAATCTGTTTTGGTGACTCATCAGTAACTGACGATGTGTTCCCGATCTCCGATCAATCATTCCATTGGCGCGGGCTAACAAGAGTTTGAACCACGTCAAGATTTGTGCTCGTGTCTTTTGATTCGTGTTGAACCATCCGGTTACATCGGATTCATTCCTTAATGGGTTTGATTTGTTGAGGGTTTAGCTCCGACAAGGGGTTTCGTCTTCGTCAGAGAAACTCCGATCACGGCAGGCCAAGAGGTTGGCATCACCGGAATCTCCTGGACATGGGGAGTCCGTTGGTATCTTTGTCGGGGGTCGACGGTCATTAGATCGGCCCGAATGTTGCTCCACCGTCAATCGTCAATTGTGCTTAGGAAGAGCTTGCAATGGAGACTTTTAGTAGACTTTTTTGATTTGGGTCAATTTCTATTTCGTCTCTGTAGAGGAAACGTTGCTAATATGTTTAATATATATTCAAATCATTTACCTATCCTTTTGAGTTCAATTGGAACTGGTACTGGTACCGAACTTAATCCCTTGGGCATTATTTGGAAAACTCGATTTCTTTCATTTACAATCGAGTTTACATGCTACATGGATATGTTGGAAGATTATCACTAAGCAAAATGTGGACATGAAGCAAGGGTAAAAAATGGATAATTTGGGTACATGGCCTCTACTGTTCTCGGTGGCATAATTAAACCAACATGCCTTCTTGATTTGGATTTCAATTATCATACAAAGATTTTGAATTTGATTAGGATTATTTATAACAAGTAATTTGTTGCTCTAGGCCACTAAGAGACTCTTTGGATCCGTTCATACTTTGCTCCATATTTAATCATCCTTGGCAAGGTGCTACTTACTAGCCACCTTACTGTTTTCAATAAGCTTGTTCATCAGATTTCAATCCCTTCATTTCAATTTTCCTCATGTAAGGGTATGGTTCAGAATTACAGAGGTGTTCTAAAGGATTTCGGGAATACTCCAGGCTTTTTCATGGGTTTTTTTAAGAGCAATTCTGGTCTTGACTTAGCCACTGTTTACAGTTCTTTTATTTTTATCAACCAGACTTTAGAAATTTATTCCGGGCAATCTACTAGACCATATTTTTGGTTCTTTTTATGGAAATGTAAAAGAAAGTCAAATCTACATGCTTGCCGAATTTCATATTTTTTTTGTAATTTTCTAACTATTTTAACATATGCTTGAATATAGGGACAGATTGATAAAAGATGTAAAAAAAACAGCAGTTTTCTGGTTTCTTTTTCTGAACTTTGAAAATCAATTCCTGACAATTGGCTAAACCAAATTTTGTGTTCTTTTTATGGTTTTACAGAGGGTAATACAATCTATGACTCTATGAATTTTCATGATTTTACAAATTTTCTTCTTATGCCTAATGACCATACAAAGGTAGGGGCAAGCTTCAGTCCAGTACCAATTTTTATTTACTGACGACCATTTTTGTAAAATTTGTACAGGGCAGACTACAATTCTGATTTGGGTGTTCTTGGTACCAAAAGTTTCAGGAGATGACATTCTACATGCTGGTAAAATTTCATGAATTTTGGGGCTTCCTAGCTATACCAGATAGGGGCTTGAATGCAGGAGTAAATCTGGAACAGCAAGGGTATTTTTACTGGTTTTGTTTTTCATATTTCAAAAACTGAACCTTAGAAAATCATAGAAAATGCATAGAAAATGCTAAAAATGGAAATTTTGGCTCTAAGCCACTTGTTTTTCTATTCTCTATCCAACTGTTCAAGTGAATTTTTGGTTTGGACTTTTGATGGGCCTGCACTAGCTGATCTGTCATTAGGGGTCACATAGGACATTTATGGTGCCAGTGGGGGTTTGTTTTGGCTTAGCTTAGTTTTTGTGCTGGTACCAATACAGTACTGGTCTATTTGGACTGTAAGCATGTTATTTACTATACTTTAATTACTTTTATTAATTTCATATTAAAGAAAGTATATAAAGATGATGTCAAACGAGAGGATGTAGTAAAACATCAACTCCCAAAAGTCATTTCTTTTTATACTTCTCAAGAATATAAAATAGTCACTTATTTATATTTTATTTATCTTTTAATGTGCATTTGTGTATTCTCAATTTTTGTGACAAAAAAGAAAATGAAACAAAAGAAATAGAGAAGAGGCAGAGAAGAAAAAGAAAGGAGGAAAAGAAATCTATTTATATGTTTTTGACAAAAAACCGTAAAGAAAGGTAAAAGACTCACTTATAACAAGTTTATTAGAGAATCATAGGCTTTTTGTTTTCATCAACTATTAATTAACGGATAGAACTTACAAATTGTTCCGTTAATCTTCGTGCAGAAGCGGATCTTGCGAGCGTAGCAGTATCACTGGTTCTGCAAGGAATCATAAGCCGAAGCCGGAAGCCCTGCGTTTTTCACGACCTAATTGTTAACAGAGTTTCTTGGTGCGTTTTTCTCTCTTTCTTGTCAGTCACTATTCTGTTATGATATGAGATAGTTAAGACAGAAGGACAGGATCTTGTATATATAAACCAACGCACCTCTTCATAAAGGGTCTGCACCTCTTCATAACGGGTCGGGTTTTGGATTCAGGTTTCCCATAACGGGCGTACCAATTAATAAATCCAACATCTCCCACTCGCACAAAATGGGATACCCTCTATAAACTAAGAAAACGTAATTTCTTATCTCTGTTAAAATTCATACAAGGAAATAGGCCGTGACCAGCATATTTTAATTTGAGAGCATATGTTGTTATCCAATTGTTAGATATGTATAACAACATCTAAGTAGAGTAAATATGCAGTACCCCAGATCATCAAGTCACATTTTTTTTAAGTATTATAGGATCTCTTTTATTTATTGATACAATCATACTTATATATTCACAATTATGTTACATAAACATAATTGGTGCACCAGTGAATATAACCTAATGTAACATTCAAATGATCCTTTTCTTTTATCTAAAATCTCTTCATTCCAAATCAATTGTTATTCAGATATGTTCCATTAGATCGCATCATACATGATCATTAGTAACATTCCAAAATAACTAATTGAAAAGGAACTTCAAGTATTTAGTAAAAAATCGAAGAGTACTATGAGATCCTTTTGATCTCGCGGGTCTCATACAACAAAGAAGAAGAGATCATATCTTCTGTTACCCTGTTGGTCAATTGCACATATGGTATGAAACATATGTTATGGTATTACTCTCCATTTCTTATGGAGCGTATGTCTTAAACTAAAATCCAATACCATACAAGTGATAGTTCAGATATACACAATATCTAACTTGAGTCCACAACTCTACTTATTATAAATCCAATAACAGGACTCCCACTTGGCATAAGACAGTTAAGGTAAATAGTGGGTATTTCATCTTCGGTCATAATAGTATATTCATATGACCTCATCTTGATTCTCTATCAAGGTGATATATATTTTAAGCACTTGCTCTCACATTTTGCATCATGTTTAGCTTAAAATCAATCTCATTTCTATGACCTACCAAGACATAGAAACGATTGCCTGTGTGAGAAGGCCAATCAATTGTCTGACATACCTTTCATTTTATATCTCATGTGTTATGCTAAATATATTGGTATTAAATAATTTGTAACACTTATAACATAAATGAATAAGAAAATAGCATTCATTGCATTTATCCGACAAATATGAATATACATAATATACTGTTCAATCAAAAGTATAATTACAATCTACGTAACCCTAGAGACTTAACATGGCCAATAAATACATCTCTCTAGGTATTGCCTTTGTAAAAGGATCTGCCACCAATTTGTGTGTAGATATGTACTGCATGCAAACTTGCTTTTTCGCCACCATGTCTCTAACGAAGTTATACTTAGTATCAATGTGTTTGGTCTTTGAGTGATACTTGAGATCTTTTGTATAAGCGATTGCTGCTTGGCTATCGCTGTATACTAACACTGAGTTAGTTTCATTCTCACCGAAACCCAAGTGATTCAAAAATCTTTTAAGCCAAACCGCTTCTTGTACTGCTGTTGAAAATGCTACAAATTCAGCTTCTATTGTGGATAAGGATATGCAACTCTGTTTCTTACTACTCCAAAAGATAGCTCCATTACTAAGTAAGAAAACATAGCCTGAGGTAGATTTTCTTTCATCTAAATCTCCTCCCCAATCAGCATCTGCGTAACCCATGAGTTGCAGATTTTCTTCTTGAAAACACAATGAATAATCTGCAGTACTTTTTAGATATCTAAGTATTCTTTTTACTGCTTTCCAATGGGACTGTCCTGGATTGGCTTGATATCTACTCACCATCCCAACGGCGAAACTAATATCCGGCCTAGTACACATCATAGCATACATGAGGCTGCCAACAGCACTTGAGTAAGAAACTTTTTCCATTTGTGATTTTTCATCTGGAGTCTTTGGACACATTCTTAAACTAAGACCTTCACCTTTTGCTATCGGAGTATCAATGGGTTTACAGTTTTGCATATGAAACTTTTCAAGTACTTTCTTGATGTAATGCTCTTGCGATAGAGCTAACATCTTCTTGGAACGATCTCTTTCAATCTTCACTCCAAGAATGTATGCTGCTTCACCCATATCCTTCATATCAAAATTGGAGGATAACCATTCTTTAATGATTTTCACATACTCTTTATTGTTACTAGCCAACAGTATGTCATCCACATAACGCGATAGAATCACAAATTTTTCTTTGGATCTTTTGACATACACACAATGGTCTTCATCAATCATTTCGAAATCAAATGATATGATTGCTTGATGAAACCGAATGTACCACTGTCTGGAAGATTGTTTAAGACCATAAATAGATCTCAACAATTTGCACACTTTGTGCTCTTGACCTTCAGCAACAAAACTGACAAGTTGTTCCATATATATCTCTTCTTCCAGATTGCCATTTAGAAACGCAGTTTTAACATCCATTTGATGCAATTCCAAATCTAAACTGGCAACAATAGCTATAGTATCAATCATATAGAAGTAAATCTTACAACATGAGAGAAAGTCTCTTCATAGTCTATCCCTTCTTGTTGTGTATACCCCTTAGCAACAAGACGTGCTTTATACCTCTCAATCGAGCCGTCAGCTAGACGTTTAATCTTGAGAACCCATTTGTTCCCAATTGCCTTGCGTCCTTTTGGGAGATCAACTAATTCCCAAACATTATTTGATCTCATTGACTCCATTTCTTCTTCCATTGCTTTCATCAATTTCTCTTTAGCAGGACAAGTGAGAGCCTCTCGAATATTTCTTGGCTCTTCTTCATCTTGCATGACAATCATGTAAGATTCATTTTCGATTGGAAAATGATGTTTAGGAACTCTAGCACGATTGCTATGCCTAATTTGTGATTGTGCTGAACTTGGCTCAGCATCATCTACTGACTTGCTCCCACTTGGATGAGATATTGTTGGAGGTTCAGAAATATGCATCAAACGATTTGCAATAATCAAATCATCTTGTTCCTCTACTTCATATAGAGAAAATTCCTGACCTAGCTCACCCTTTCTTGGAAATTCATTTTCCAAGAAAATGACATCACGTGATTCAAATTCTGTTACACTTCCACTCGATTGTTCACCAATGAACACATAACCTTTGGAATGTTCAGAGTATCGTATAAATATACTCTTTTTACCTCGTGGACCCAATTTACCATGTTGATGAGACGAATCATGAACAAAAGCAGCGCATCCCCAAGGTCTCAGATTACTAAGATCTGGTTTTCTATTATTCCAAAGTTCATAAGGAGTTGAAGAAATAGATTTAGAGGGTACACGGTTTAGAATATAGGCAGCAGTCAATAATGCATCACCCCAAAAATTGATTGGCAGATTTGCTTGAGCCATCATTGACCTAACCATTTCCAAAAGAGTCCGATTTCTCCTTTCAGCCACTCCATTTTGCTGTGGAGTATATGGTATGGTTAGTTGCCTAAGTATTCCTTTTTCTTCGCACATTTGTTTGAACTCATCAGACAAATATTCGCGACCGCGATCCGTTCATAAGGCCTTAACCTTTCTGTCTAATTGATTTTCAACCAAGGTTATAAATTTCTTGAAACATGCAAGAGCATCAGATTTATGAGAGATCAAATAGACGTGACTGTATCGCGTATAATCGTCAATGAAGGTGATAAAGTATCTACCTCCATGTCGTGCTCTCACATTCATTGGTCCACAAATGTCTGAATGAATGAATTGCAACGGAAATTCTGATCTGGTTCCTTTTCCGAATGGTTTTCTTGCCATTTTTCTTTTTAAACAATTTTCACATGTTGGTAGACTAACCCTTTCAAGATGGCCTAACATGCCTTCCTTGGCTAATCTATCCATCCGTTGCTGTCCAATATGGCCTAATCTCATATGCCATACATTCACATCAACATTTTCATCAGCATATGATGTAATTAAAGAAAAATGAATATTAGAAGAAGTCATTATATTAATAACATCCATAATAATAAAACCATTCATACATATCCATAACCATAACACACATCATCCAGATACAACTTAATACTAGTGCCACACATGTTCAAACTAAATCCAAATCTAAGAAGAACAACTACAGATACAAGATTTCTTCGAATGTCAGGTGCAAAGAGAACATCATGTAAGAGGAGGGTTCGACCATCACGTATATCCAACTTGCATGTGCCTATACCCTTGACTGGTACACGAGACTTGCATGTGCCTGAACCGGTGCAATAGATCTCTCCATTTCCCACTGGAATGGACTCCTCCATTGCCGTCGTTTGAAATAAAATTGATTTCGTACAATCCGAAAGTATAAAAATGGTCCTTACCGAATACCAACCATTCAATCTGAAAAAAATAAAATTCGACAAGTTCCGAGATTTCTGGAGAAAAAATGGTATATTGGACGGTTGTAATTCATTTGGACTAGAAAATTGTCCAACCCAATTGTATAAGATCCAAAATTAAATATAGAGGCACTGTTTTGCTTTACATCTCCCATTTCCACTATACAAGATCACTGTTTTGCAATGCATCTCCAAAAGATACATTTAAAAAATCTCCAAAACAATGAATACAATTAAATACGTTTTTATAAATGAAATTCGTATTTAGAAATATCAAATTTACAAAAAAAAATTTGTAAATCAAATCTGAAAATTTCTATACAAAAAAATAAAATTTTCGGGAAAATAATTTTTAAATTTCAAATTATGCGTTTTTTCTGAAACATGTAATTAATTTTCAGAAAAATTCGTATAATGTATTAAAACCAGAATACATACTATAATAGCTCTGATACCATTGTTAATTAACGGATAGAACTTACAAATTGCTCCGTTAATCTTCGTGCGGAAGCGGATCTTGCGAGCGTAGCAGTATCACTGGTTCTGTAAGGAATCACAAGCCGAAGCCGGAAGCCCTGTGTTTTCCACGACCTAAGACCTTCAAGTGTTAACAGAGTTTCTTGGTGCGTTTTTCTCTCTTTCTTGTCAGTCACTATTCTGTTATGATATGAGATAGTTAAGACAGAAGGACATGATCTTGTATATATAAACCAACGCACTTCTTCATAAAGGGTCTGCACCTCTTCATAACGGGTTGGGTTTTGGATTCAAGTTTCCCATAACGGACGTACCAATTAATAAATCCAACATCAACTATTAAGTTGAATTATGCCTCATCTTTACTATTCTCTCTACTATTGCATTGATTGCAACAGAGAAAGGGCTTTATTTTATTAGAAGAACTCAAATCCGAGACCATGATTGAGGTCAGGACACAAGTCTTCTCCATGTGCATATAATCCAAACAGAAAAGAGAAGAGATTCAATCAAATAAAGAAATAGAACCAAAGAAAATAAACACTAAAAGGAGAGTAAGAGATTTCAAGCTCCAAGTAAGAAGCATTTTATTCATCCATGGTAATCCTTACAATGTGGCCTCTTAAGGCATTTACATTGCTGAATTTTTAGCTAATTCCTATCTATTTTCTATTTGGATTTGAGTGGGTTTTAACAGCAATTTCACTGCTGTTCTTCTCTCAGAGAGGATATTGATTTGGCTATGATTTGGGGTTTTGCTATATAAAGAGGGATTTAACAGGGCTTTGCCATGGCATTTAACCCATGATCTGAATTATGTCTTCATTGCTTCTAGGATGCTCCTTATATAGCCTCAAGGCTAGAGCAACATTAGGGTTTTAATTTGTTGCTTCATCTTGATCATTCATTTCATCGAACGGTTGGCGTGCAAGATGAGTATGGGCTGGAATTGTGAGCTGGCAGCATCTATGGCATGGATTAAGGTGCTGGCATAATCTCCTCCCTTGAATACATCCAATGGTTCAATTTGAAAGAGGCGGGGAGACAAAAGGCGCAGAGGCCAATGCTAGCTGTAGTCCTTGCGTTTTTGTTGTTTTCTTCGCTGAGCCGTTGGAGAGCTGGAGGGGAAGATCCCTTTAAGTCGTATAGACTCGGTGTTGTGAATCATGTAGGAAATTTCATTATGGTCTTTTCATGAACCAAGTCTTCAGGTCAAGGCACTGGAGTTGAATTCATTTCAACGCGCAAAGCGCTGAGGTGTTGATTGGTTGAGAGAAGGCGGGAACCTTTTGTCCGATTAACTGAGAGAGCATGGTTGCGTCTCTTTTTGTTTATAATTTGGACACTACCAAAGTTCAATCACAGTTCGGTTCAGAGCAGCCCGATCCCTTTCTTCAACTTGGCTTGGGCCTTTAACTCATTTCTTTAATCAATTTGATATGGCCCGAACCAATCAATTTTATTTTGATTTCTTTATTTTGGTCCGGATCGTGAGCAGCTAAACCCACAAATTCGATTAACTTCATTAGGCCGAAGCTCTTCTTATTATATTTTTTTTCTTCGGTCCGTGCAAAAGCCAAGCCCAAATGTTTATTTCAATTTGAGTTGTTTAATAATTTTCCTTTAATTTGGTCTAAACCATTTGCTGCCATTCCGATGCCATTTTTTTGTGCAATCTTTCTTTCAAAGTTATTACAAGTCATGCCATTTAGAAATCATATCATTTTAAATTTCTTTGGCTTAGTTCTAAACCGTGAGCAATTCGTTGATGATTAAAAATGAGTTCATTGATCCTCTCCATTTGATCTTCAATGGACACCTCCATTTCTTCTATTTTTAGCTCTTTTATTTATTTCTAAATCCCAACTTTTTAGGGTCAAACAAAAACTAACCATAATTTAGAGTCCAGTCAAATCATTTTATATACTAACCATAATTTTCAAAATCAAATTTATTTTGAAGCTATTTTATTTTTTCATAAATAACCACAATTAAACAAACACAATTTAATAATGTAATAAAACAAACACAATTTAAACAAGCACAAAAACAAAAATTAATTAAACAAACACAACAAATGAAAGTAATTAAACAAGCATAATTAAATTAGCATCACTTAATTTTAATAAATTAAGCTAATTTTAATTCACTCATTTAAATTTTACTATTACATCTTCTATAAAAAAGAAAAAAAAAAAGCCAACATCATAACAAATGCCAAACACCTATATTCTAAAATTTCACATGGGTTAAATGACTTTGGTTTTGACAAATTGAAATTCCCATATTAAAAATTCTTATTCCCAAAAAATTTCCATGTTGTCGAACAGGCCCTAAATCATCAACATATTTAATTATGATAATAAATTTAATAAGGCTGCACGATCGGAATCAGGGAAAGGCCTTGCGGACACCATAAAAAATTCAGTTGGCACATCTCGCATTGCTTGTATCACTGTCGAGGTCATGATGGTCTTTTAAATTTATAACTCAGTTTGCTATCAAGTCAGATCACAAACACATAATCCTATTGAGTAATATAATCGAGGTCGATCCACAGAGAATAATAGTTTAAGGTCTTGAGCGATCAAATCGCAATCTTTCGAAAGGCTAGACAAATATGAAAATCAAGAGTTGTAGTAGTGATCAATGTATTTGGCAAAAATTAAAAGTAAGTAAAATAAAGATAGAGATGTGAATTCCTAGGGTTTTGGCACACCGTTGCTACTTCAATCCGCTTTGATTCTTACCTTATTTGATGTTGGTTTTCAATTGTTGTATGAGGGTTTCTAATCCAATTTAGTGACTACCACTTTCGTGCATAGCCACCCTACTAATCAAGAGATCCTGTTAAGGCTTGTCTTGACTAGTGCAAGGAGATTTGTGATTAGCCCAAAAGAGTTCGGACTTCACTGTTAGGTTCGTCGCCCTATTATCTTGGTCATGTTGGGTGTCCCCATGGTAAGGTACGATAATGTAACATTCGTCTGCGAATGTTGAGACTCCCATGTACACTTTTGTTGATCCAATTTGTGGGTATCTCCCGGTTAAGGTTTCCACCACTAATCTAGTATTTTTATTCTCCCTTATTCCAATCCGATTAGCCTAATAAATGACGATCTCTCATGCGTGGCCAGCACATAACGGTCTAGGCCAATAAACAAAATCAAGTAAGATTGAACATAAAGCGCAAAAGTAATCGAACAACAAAAGACTAAACAATGATCAAATAAAAGTATATATCAAAGCATCATGAGTAACAAGGTTTACTGCCAACCCTAAGAATCTAAACTTAGCCGCGGAACAGCATGTTTACAAAGAGATAAGAGAAAGATACAACCATACACGAAGTACCCTCCTACTTAGTCTTTACACACTCCTCTCTTCTCATTTAAAGAAATAAAAACACCAAAGATACAAAAATGTGTTCCTCATATGTCCATAGGGCTTATATAGAAGTGAAGGGGCACTTGGAGATGAGTGGAGTCCAAGAAATCTGATTTGGATACAGCTGGAGCAGTTATTCATTAAAGGGTGCCTCAAATACGGTCTGTATTGGCTAATACGGACCGTACTCTCCCTGTGTCGCTGAGGGAGTTAATGCGTATTTGGCCATCTTTGGTCCTACTGAGGTTCTAGTCCGTATTTGTGAATATGGCTCGTACTAGAGCCTCAGTCGATGAGCTGCGCTTTTCCGATTAACTTGATTCTTGCTCCAAATGATGTAAAATAGCCCCAAAACATGTTTTATGCACTAAAACATAAAGTAGAGCAACAATAACCTTTTTCTCTAATTAATTAAACATAAATGTGAGAAAATAAGGTAAATCCTAAGCCAAAATCTTATGTAATTCACTATCATTTTGACGTTGATCACTGTCCTAAATCCCTTCAACTATTCTGCTACTTCTATCATAGGATTTTTGAGCTATTTATTAGCTATTTCTGATGTTGGTCTTTTGAAAATTATAAAATTTACATTTTTGTTGTATTGTGGACAGAATTGGCCTCTGCATCACATGTGCCTTTTACGACACAAATAAAACCCCTAAAATAATGGAATTTGGTAGAGATTCAGTTCAAGACCTCCTCTTCATAGTCTTAAAAAAGAAATAGCAACCTGGTTTGACAAATTGACTAGAAATCAATGCTTAAAATTGCAAAATAAATAAAAGAAAATTATTGATCAATGTTCATGGTCGGGTCCCTTCCTCTCTAGGGACAAAGGCGATTTGTCAATTTCTAAACCTAGCCGCCACCAGCATCAAGCACCCCCACCCTCCCTCCTCCAACTAGCCCACCCCAGTCTGCCCACCCTGCTAGTCAGCTTCCCATTTCTCTGATGAGAATCGTTGCTCTGATCAGCTCTCCATCTCCACCTCGAATCTAACCGTTCTTCTCGTCTTATAGCTCCCGTCGGTGAGAAGTGCGAAGGAAAAGAGACGTAGCCCCTCCGGCCGCCACTAAACCCTAGATCCAAAAGAGAAAACAATAAAAAAGAGGCGTAGCCCCTTCGCTTATCTCCCTCCGTTTCCTCCAACTTAGTCGTCACCATAACCCCGCAATTTTCTACCTTTAAAGCCTCACCGGAACCCTAGCCCTAGGCAGGGTTGGGGGAGGTTGTGGCCAGCGCCGGCCTTCTCGGCTGGTGCAGCGGAGAGCAAGAAGGTGAGAGAAGAGATTGACAACTGCTAGAAGTTGATTTGTTAGAGGTTATGTGTTAGCGGTTGTGTTATGTTGTTTAGTTGTTGATGTGTGTTTTAGATTTGGTACGTTGTTTGGATGAGAGTGTTGTGATGTTGTGATGTGAAATGATGGATGTAATTTACTTTATTTAATAAAAAAAATACACTTGACAGCTGCTGTCAAGGTTTTCTGATATCTCGCAAACTTATCTATATTTTGACCTTAAATTTGTCCCAAAACCTATGTTTAAATCTATTAAATCGGTTGTATTTCATTGAATATCTATAGAATGTGGTACTGCTGCAAGTTTGTTCATATTCTGTAGGAATCGGTCGAAATCGAGGAAGAATCTGGAATTGAGACGTCTCTACACGGTCCGTGTACCATCTCATGCGGACCGTGTCAACCTCGACTCGACCACAGCAGAAACACAGGTACACGGCTTGTGTAGAATTTCACACGGGCCGTGTCAAGCATTTCCGGAAACAGATATAGAATTTGGAAATAAGGCCAATTGAAGGAAGGTCGGCCAGAAAAGCTTATAAGCGGGATTTCTTGCACCAGAGAATTCATTCTAGAACAGAGAAGCATTCTAGGGTTTTAGATTGGTGGCTATTGCTTGGAGGCGAAGTTGAGAAGCGAAAGACGCGAAATTTTGATAGATCTTCTTCGTTCTTCGGGTTTTATCATGATTTATTCTTCCCTTACTTCTTTTATTTGTTTTAGAACTATGTTTGAGTAGACTTTTTAGTTTCTAGGGTTGTGATGTAATCGAATGTTTTGTTTTGCATGTTAGTTATTGGATTCTTATGTTGAAATTTGTGTTTGCTTGATTGTGTTTGATTTTAATTGCTTAGATTAAATTGTTTGATTTTTATTGGTTTACCACTAGATGTATGCGCACATCTAGAAGGTACTTTGGCCCTTATAATCTCTCAACCAAACTAAGTGCATGAGGTAGGATTAGTGATCCGAAAGGTGAAACCAAGTAGTAGTCGACAGACGAACATTTCCTCCTATCGACAGATAGAGATTATCTTTAGTATACCAAACAAGCAACTAGGTAATTCAGACCAACATACGACAGTTGAGGTCTAGAACCTGACGAGGGCACATATTGCAATTCCATACCAAGTTAATGAACCAACAAATGACAGTTGAGGTTTAGGAACATTAGGCCTGGTCAGTAGAACCCTACACAAAGGAACAACAAAAAGAAACAGTAACTGCTGCATTCACTCGGGGGCCACACAGACCGTATAAGACAGTAACCGGCCCGTGTACATTGGACACGGCCCGTGTAGGACACTACACGGACCGGGTACCTCAAGGCAGAACTGATATAAAGTTATAACCCTGAAAATGCCTTTTTACTATTGATTAAAACCAAGTTAATTTACTTTCTTGCATTTAATTACTGTTATTGAATTGTTAGGAAATTTAAACACCAAAACCAACCTTTTCAAACTTCTAGTCTTTATTTAATTTAGGTAGAATCTAGTTAAGACTTGAACCGTCCCTGTGATCGATACCCGATAATATACTACGCGATAGGATTGTATACTTGCAATCTGAACCGAAAGTGTATTTAAGGTTAAAAAGTACAGTTTACTATACTGAAACTTTGTACTATAACTTTTTGGTGTAACATTTTCAAAAAAAATTAAAAATTAATATATATATATATAGTGCTGGGCTTAGCTAAGCCATGGTGTAAAACGACTTGGTGCTCCACGCCTCATTATTTCCATTTTGAAAATCCAAACTACCGATCCGAACCGCTCAAGTTGTTCTCCATATTGAAATGTGCTTGGAGACCAAATTTTACATTTTTTGGAATTTTTTTACTATTTATTAAGTCACTTTGAAAATCGCTGATCCATTGGTCCAGAATTTTTTACTGTTTTGCTACTGTTCATCCGGATCAGCAATTTTCAAAGTGGCTTAATAAATAGTAAAAAAATTCCAAAAAATGTAAAATTTGGTCTCCAAGCACATTTCAATATGGAGAACAACTTGAGTGGTTCAGATCGGTAGTTTGAATTTTCAAAATGAAAATATGGCGTGGAGTACAAAGTCATTTTACTCCATGGCTTAGTCTAGTGCATCTCTATATATATATATAGAGGAGGGATCCAATTACACCTTTTTTGGTGACACATCATGACACTGTTTTTTATATAGGTCAATTTTGCGATTTCAAAATCCAAACAGTCGATTCGAACTGTTCAACATGATCACCATATTAAAATGTACTTGGAGATCAAATTTTACATTTTTTTGAATTTTTTTACTATTTATTAAGATGGTTACAAAATCGCTGTTTTTCAATGGTCTGAAAATAATGATTTTTGTAACCATCTTAATAAATAGCAAAAAAATTCAAAAAAATGTAAAATTTGATCTCCAGGCACATTTTAATATATCCATCATGTTGAATGGTTTGAATCGACTATTTGGACTTTGAAAATGGTAGGTGTCAAAGTGTGTCACCAAAAAAGGTGTAATCGGATCCCTCCTCATATATATATATATATATATATATATAGAGGAGGGTTCCAATGCACCCTCTTTTTTGTGCTCCCAATGCACCCACATTATATATATATATATCTCCATTTTCAAAGTCCGAATAGTCGATCCGAACCGCTCAACATAATCTTCATAATAAAATATGCTTGGAGATCAAATTTTATATTTTTTAGAATTTATTTACTATTTTTTTGGATAGATACAAAATCACTGTTTTAAGGAGATTCTAGACCATCCGATAAAGTGATTTTGTATCTATCTAAAAAAATAGTAAATAAATTCTAAAAAATATAAAATTTGGTCTCCAAGCATATTTTATTATGAAGATTATGTTGAGCGGCTCGGATCGATTGTTCGGACTTTAAAAACGGAGATAAATGATGTGGGTGCATTGGGAGCACAAAAAAGAGGGTGCATTGGAACCCTCCTCATATATATATATATATATATATAGAGCTGGGCTATGGTGAGTTGCGAAGTAAGATGTGATTTTTACTTCACGCTCATATTTTTATTTTGAAAATCTAAACAACCGATCCGAACCGCTCAACATGTTCTCCATATTGAAATGTGCTTGGAGACCAAATTTTATATTTTTTGGAATTTTTTTACTATTTATTAAGCCACTTTGAAAATTGCTGATCGAATGGTCCATAATTTTTTACTGTTTTTTTACTGTTCACCCGGATCTGCAATTTTCAAAGTGGCTTAATAAATAGTACAAAAATTCTAAAAAATGTAAAATTTGGTCTCCAAGCACATTTCAATATGGAGAACATGTTGAGCTGTTCAGATTGGTTATTTAGATTTTCAAAATAGAATATGAGCGTGAAGTAAAACGACGTCATGTTGAAAATTACATCCTCAAATTAAATTAGTCTCAAATTGACAATAGACGCATTTGGAACAACAATCCAGTCAAATCTATCAATCCGAACCAACCCAACTCAAAATATGTCCCAACATAAACAAAACCTCAAATTCATGACTCTGCTTACTTAACGATCTCAAGACGATCACAAATAACCGACCAATTGAAGAAATCAACGAAGGAATCAACCTGGACAGCTCTTCTCAAGCCAAAAGCCCTAAAATCAACAAACACGGTGGCGCCACTGCCTCCGGTCAACTCCTGGCACTAACAGTGGGTCCATCATGATCCCCTTCAGTGAGGTAACTTCAACGGTGCCAACCTCATGTCTTGCCGTGACCTGTAGCTCTGGCGATGTCAAGATGAACTCGGCCAGCTAGGGTTTAAGTTCATATCAAAACCTGCACAAAAATTGAAGAGGCCCTGACTGTTTGATTGAGGCGCCAAATAGAAAATTCAAAACGAAACACCGATCATGGCTTTGCACGATTCTTGAGGAGACCCCAAACGCCCCTTTTCTTAATTTAAAAGCCCAACGGCCACTGACAGGACGTGGCCCTGAGTCAATTAAATCGACTCCATCAAGTCCCCACAAATCCTAAATCCTAATAAACCAGATCTTGAGGCCCAGCACGGGTTTTGACAACCTAAAAACGATTAAAAGCCCATCCCATGGGTTGTACCAATCTCAGAACCCAAATAAGAATTAGATAAAAAAACCTTTTTGCCAATAATTTCATGATTACAGAAATTTAGAGCGCAACCCATAAATATTTACCAAAATACCTCTGGCTCCATAAAATCGCATCAAATAAGCCTTTGGTGACTTCTTTTATATCCCAGACTCTATAGAATTCCCAAATTACCAGCACAATTCCTTAGAAAATTACAAATAAGTCCAAGAGACATAAAATCTTCACAAATAAGTCATTTTCAGTCAGTTTAGGCTATAACTTTCTCATTTCAATCCCGAATTGACTCAAACCAGCACCAAATGAATCGAAATAGAATTCCCCACATTTCTAGTCCAAATTAGAACATGCTTAAACTTGAACCAAGCCTAGAAATCACTCAATTAACCTTTCTATAAATCTAATAAATCCAAACAAGTTCCAAATCAATCCGAATCAAATCAAAGCCCTAAAAGTGCCCATGCCAAGATCCATATAGCCCAGAAATACCTAAATTACCCTTGAAAGACAACAAAGTCTCTAAACTACACCAATAAACTGCAAAGTCTCTAAACTAGACCTATAGACCGCAAAGTCTCTAAACTAGATCATGCCCCCAAATTAAATGGACCACAAAGTTTCTAAACTAGACCAATGGACCGCAATATTTTTAAACTAGCGAAAGATCGCAAAGTCTCTAAACTAGAGACACGGGATCCTTATAATATTCTTCCCTTTCCAATTTTGAAACACAAATAATAAAGAATTTAATGTGCTCACGCATTAATAGAATAGGATATCAAATTTCCTATATCGCACATGCATCATTAAATTATAACACACATACACACACCGGTGAAAATGAATAATTTCAGGCAGCACCTTTGCAAGCCTGTTGGCCAAGATTTTTGAAATTTTTGGTACAATTAATTGAAGTTCTTATTCAAAAGAAATAATCAATTGAAATGAAATCAACTCTTTACCTAAAAGTAATTATTAGCATATGATGAGCTAAATGTAATCACATCAAACTTTTGAGATTTGTGATTTTCAGTAGTTTAATTAATAGTTACCTAGAAGATTACATAGGGGTCTCCACGCATAATCAAGTCACAGCTCGATCGCTTTAATAACTCAAAAGCTAGCTACAAGCTTTATTTTTTTTTTTTGAGGAAATAGCTAGAAGCTTTCAGAGATCAGAAGAAGTGCAAGTCTGTGATCACCACTTAGGGCTGCTAATGAGTCGAGCCGGCTCATGAACCAATGAGTTGAGCGGCTCAATAAATTGTATTGAGCCAGGTCTTAAACTAAATAAAGTCCGAACTTGACTCGGCTCATATTTTATCACTCAAAACGAGCCGAGCCCGAGCCCGAGCCAAGCCGGCTCATGAGCCAATGACTCTCTTCTTTTTGTGCTTGTTGATGTAATAGGCTGAGGGTTGGAAAAAAATATATAATTTTCTTGCAGCGCGTTTTATGCTTGGCATTATGCGTGAGCGAGATTTAGATGGATTAAAAACACTAGACGACAGGAATTAAATTTACTCTTTATTTTAGAAAGACTAACCTTAGTTATATATTAATATTTACAACAACAAATTCGGAATTTCAAACTCACTCGGGTATTATAATCACTCTGCACGTTACTCTACACGTTACATAAGAATCTTAATTTCAGGTCAGCTTTGTTTTCTTGGGTTTTGGTGGATGGAACTGAACTCAAAGACTCTCAAACCAACCTTTAGCCCTGATCTTCCTGGAAATGTTGTAGGTCCAATTTTAAAGAAGATAAGAAGCTTAATTAGACAAGTTTAATTTTTGTGATATAATAGCTAGATAGAATTCTAATGCAAGTATTTTTCAGACCATTCAAACCGTTCAACATGATATCTATATTAAAATGTGCTTGGAAATAAAATTTTATATTTTTTTTGATTTTTTTTACTATTTATTGAGTATTTTACAAAACTGTTGTTTTTAGACAATTCTGAACCACTGAAAAACAACAGTTTTGTAAAATACTTAATAAATAGTAAAAAGATTTAAAAAATATAATATTTTATTTTCAAGCACATTTTAATATAGATATCATGTTGAACGGTTTAGATCGACTGTTTGGACTTTTAAAATTGCAAAAATGAATTGTTGTAAGTTGTTGTAACTTACAAATGTTGTAAGTGGATCCCTCATATATATATATATATATATATCCATTTCTCCATTCCATTATTAAGCACGTTGATGTTCTTATCCGCCAACGGCTACGATTGAAAAATGAAAATTCGAATTTAATATGAGCCCTCCAATCAAATAATTTGTGTTTTTTATTAAATGTATCTTTTCTACGTGTAAAAGTCTAAATTAATTAGAAATGTACCCGCCACATATATTGTCACATAGCTAAGAGAGAGATTTGTAAAAAAAAAAACAACAGATGAACAAACCTCTCTTTCTCTCTACATGTAAAAAAAGGAAAAGCCCTCTCGGCCATTTCCTTCGCTCTCTCTCTCTACCAAGCACCGAAACAAAAACCTCCCCGTTTTCTCTTACCTGACCACTGAGCACAAACCCTCCCCGTTGTCTCTCTCTGAACTAGAGAACTGAGGAAAGACCCTGCTCTGTTGTCTCTGAACTGGAGATCATGTTGAACGGTTCGGATCGACCGTTAGGATTTTGAAAACTCAAATATTGAGCCGTTGCACGGAGGCCCTCTATGCTACATGTAGCACCGTAGCCAACTCCTACATATATATATATATATATAGAGTACGACTAACACGCTTCCTCTAGAACTTCAACGATATGCTTCTTATTATCTGAACCGTCGAATTTCCTTTTAGATTCGCACTTTCATCAGGCGCTGATAAAATATGACATAACGGAAAAAATAAAAAAGTCACTCCGTTAGATAAACTAGGGTTTAATAGGGTTTAATGGATTGACTGCCTCCTCCCACCTCTTGTCTTTTTTGTTCACCTCTCCCTCTCTCGTTCGAACTCTCTCTCTATCTCTCTCGTTCGAACTGGCAAAGGCCTCGCTCTGAAATCTTGTCGAACCTCTTCTTCGTGCCTCAATCATTGACAGTCTGCCACCTCACTAGTACAAAAAACCCCTACACCGACTGTTAAAATACCCCTACACTGACTGTTATTGAGGCGTTAGTGATGGCGCCGGCAGTATAGGTATCTCTATACTGACGGGTAATAACAGTCAGTGTAGATACCCAACACTGACGGTTCTCTTTAAAAAACAGTCAGTGTACATAACCAACACTGACGGTTCTCTTTAAAAAACAGTCAGTGTAGATAACCAACACTGACGGTTCTCTTTAAAAAACAGTCAGTGTTGGATATCTACACCGACTGTTTTTTCAAAAAAACAGTCGCTGTTGGGGGCCTACACCGACTGTTTTTTCGAAAATACAGTCGCTGTAGGTCTTAAAAATAGTCGTAGATAGTCCGAAAAACACGTAACATTTATTGATAGGAATGCACACAGTATTTACTTTTCTTTTTTCTCTCATTTTTACCTCGATCACTAGTTGACTCTACCTCGGTTTTTATCTCGATCACTAGGCCGTCACTATAGGACGACCTACCTCGGTTGCTCTCTTTCTCTTTACCTCGATCACTTGACCCTCCTCTCGCCAGGCCACGATTGGACGACCCACCTCGGTCTCTATTGTTCATACCTTTGGCCCCTTCAAATATCGCCCATTTCGCTAATAAAATCGCATTCTCTTTCTCTCTGTCCTTTTCTCCCTTCCTCTTGACTGATTTGAGGTAATTGTGAGGGGGAGAGAGAGAAAGATGGGTATTTATAGGGTCTAAAATAAAATAAGAAAATCGTCATTTAATGACCGGTTTCTTAAATAAATACGATATTTAGTATTTTGTATTTAGTATAATTAGCGTACTTAGTATTTTCTGTCAGACCCTTGCTAAAGTGCTGCCGCAACTTCTTCATCCTTATGTGGAATTTTGATCTTCCACTGTCCTCAATGAGAGACTGAGGATCAGCTCCCAAAAGCTCCTCGATCTGAGCAGCAAACGTGGTGATGTTAGATACGCCATTGACGGGGGTGCCCCTGATAGGCAAACCCCAAAGAGAACTCACATGCTGGAGAGTCATTGTCATTTCTTCGAATGGCATGTGAAACGTGTGCGTCTCGGGACACCATCTCTCAACCAATCCTGCGATGAGAGATGCGTTGATGATGCCACTCTTAGTCCGCAAGATATCAACAATCTGGTAGAGGCCCAGATTGACGAGGTACTGGTCCATTGACCGGTAGTACTGCATGTGAACGCACCGCAACTTCACATCTAAAAGAAACGTGTCTTACATTGACAAATTTAATCCACATGGTGTTAACGCATCAACATTTAAACTCAAGAAAATTTGAAACAGTGAAAAAATACGTACCTCACGAGAAGCCAGTGAGACTCGGTGCTCGTGGTGGGACACCCACAAAAGAGGACTGAAATGCTCTGTGCTGCCAATCTCGATCAGCTCGTCAACTATAGGTGGTAATGGACGAGTCCTAGGCCGTCCTCTAACCATCATAATTACGGTAATGAAATTATGTTAACTTACGCTAAGTAAATCCTAATTCCTAATTTCGGTAAGTAATGCAAAAAAATGTCTAAAATAGGCTTAATTACGCTAAAATATGCTAAAATAGGGCATTTGCGATTATTTTGGTAAATGTTCAAATGTGCTAAAATATGCTACAACATGCTAAGATAGGTCAATTGCGGTTAAAATAACCTAAAATAGGCTAAAACATGCCAAAATGTGCTTAATTATGGTAAAACATGCTAAAATAGGCCAATTGCGGTTAAAATGACCTAAAATAGGCTAATTTCGGTAAAATATGCTCAAATGGTCTAATTATCCTAATTATGCTAAATTGCCTAAAATTAGGCTTAATTGTCCTAATTATGGTAAAACATGCTAAAATACGCTGAAATATGGTCACCAATGCTAATTATACTAAATTACAATAAATTATCCTAAATCATAAACCGTAAACCCTAAATTTGGCTAATTACTCTAATTACTCTCTAATTACAACTAATTATTCTAATTTTGGTAATTACTAACAAATCCTAACATTTTACAACCATTTTGCACTAAAAAATAATTTCTAATTAATTAGAGGGACTTACTTGCAAATCTGAGAAGAGAAGGAGAAATATGGGAGAAATGGCTCAACTGAGGAGAGATAGTATAAAATTTGATAAAATAAAATGTGAGAAAATCGGCAAACAGTGCCCACATATATATAAATCAAGGACCGGCCATTTAATGGCCGGTTTCTTATATAAATCAAGGACCGGCCATTTAATGGTTGGTTTCTTAATTAAATCAAGGACCGGCCATTTAATGGCCGGTTTGGGTATTTTTAATAAAAACTAGCGCCTCTGGACATTTTTATTATTTTGTAATTAACTTTGGATATTAATAAAAATGTCGGACCTTTGGCTCTGCTTTTAAAAGACGGTAAAATTTAATTATACAAGATTAATTTGTGTCCAACAATTAATTAATTTTGTAGAATATGATGCAAGTATTTACCCACTAAAGTAAGTTAAAAAAATTATCAAAACTAAATTATATTGTTTAGTTCGATAAGAACTGGTTAAATTTTTTGGTTTTTGACCCTTTTGCTATTGGTTTTCTCAGTTCAGCACTCACAAGTTCTATTCAAACAAACAAAAAGATTATATTATTAAATAAATGATAGCACTGTTAAGTCTAATGATAACAGTAATGAAGGTATAGTTATATCTGATCCGTTCTTTTTCAAGTCTTGATTAGAAATTTTTTTTTTTGAATAAAAATAAGAATCAAGTCCTTATTGATATATTGAACTGAATAAAATTACAAGAGGTAAGTTTCAGAATGAGACTCACAAAGTTCTTTTAAAAGGAAACAAAACAATTTGATTCAACACTGTTGAATTAATTGAAACTAAATATAATGGAATTTTTTTTTTTAAAACTACTAAAAAAAAGATAAAACTCATCAACTCATCAATGATGAATCTTCCACATATCCACAGCTTCCTGCACCAATTCTGTCAAAGATTTGGATTGATCCCTAAATATTCTTGAGCACCTTTCCCTCCATCCAATAAACATAGCTATAAGAATCATTTCCTTAAAAGCCTCCCCACCTTCCTTTCTAACTATCCATTTTTGTGCTACTTCATTTTGAAATAAGGTCTTCTAATCGTGTTTGTGTGTAACCACCTTTCCCTCTACATCCTTATACAAATCCAGTATAAATATACACTCTGAAAACATACTTGGGAGATGCCATCCTCTTTTTGCCAAGTTGTCGGCTGTCACTATTCTGTTATAATAAGTCAACCATGCAAACACTTTGATTCGATGGGACACCTTGTATTTCCAAACCCTATGCACATTTGACCCAATTGCAGGCGTATTCTTCATGCCTAAATATGCTGACTTGACTGAAAAGTTTTTGTTGGGCTCCAACATCCAAATGACGTTGTCTTGTATTGAAATATTTACCTGTTGAATAGCTAGGATCTGCCTTAATTTGTTTAATTGTTGAAGAGTTTGTTCATCATTCTGAATGGATCCTAAATCCTGAAATATTCCCTCTATGCTTTGAACTTGATACATTAAATTGACCGATATATCCTCATCCCTCACTTCTTTGTATAAGTCTTGCATTTCAAATTTGAGATAGCCATGCCCCCAATCATGAGACCAAAACTTGATTGTTTGTCCATTCCCCAATTCTCTCTTCATGAAATTGTCACAAAAGGCATTATCTTGTGCAATTTTTCTTTGAAAAATTTACTTTCCGGTAATTCACACATATTGGTCAAATCAAAAGCTGCTATGAATATAGATTTTCATAATCTATCATCCGGTTTAATCTAGTACTAGTACCATTTTGCTAGCAAAACATCGTTAAAAATCTGAATATCAATTACTCCCAGACCTCCAAATTTCTTCGGTTTGCACACCAATTCCCAACTTGCAAGTGGTATCCCTTTTCTATCATGTTCATTCTTCTTCCACAAAAAATTCCTTCTTGTTTTATCAATTTCATGTATAACCCACATTGGCAGTTTGAACACCGACATAAAATTAATTGGTATTGAAGACATAATTGCATTAATTAGCACCAATCTACCAGCGATGGATAATTGCTTAGCTGCTGAACCTTCTAGTCTTTTGTTTATTTTCTTAAGCAAAGGTAAATAGGCATTCTTCGGTAGTTTCTTGTCTGATAAGGGAAGGCCTAGATAATTAAAGGGGAGGCTTCGTTGTTTACATCCTAGGATCCGCACCAACAATTGTGTATTGTCAAAAGCATGTGTTGATAATATGAGCTCAGATTTATCCATACTGACTGCTTATCCCGAGATTTCTTTGAAGATTATGAACATAATCTTCAGTGCTTGAACTTGACCTTCCTCAAGTTTGACAAAAAAATAAAAAATCATCTGCATACAACATACAAGGCCTCATGTCATCAAAAGGCAATCTCCATATACCATTATCTGCTAATTTATCCAACCATCTTGGTAAGAAATCTATAGCCAAGATGAACAAAAGTGGTGACAATGGATCTCCTTGCCTCACTCCCCTCTTTAATAGCAACCTTTTTCCTCTTAAACCATTGATTATTATCTAAGATGATCCCTTAAGCACACACTTCACCATCCATTGTATCCATTTCTCTGGGAACCCTAATCTCTCCATGATTTTAACTAGAAATTCCCAACTTAGAGTGTCAAAAGCCTTATGAATATCTGCTTTAAATAAGGCTAATGGAATTCTTCTGTCCCTTGCAATTTGTAGCACCTGTTGTGCATAGAGGAAACCGTCTGTAATCTGCCTACCTTTAGTGAAACCCGTTTGATAATCCTTAACTAAATTCATGATATAGGGCTGTAATCTTCTTGCCATAATCTTGGATACCATCTTCTGTACATTATGCAACAAACTGAAAGGTCTGAAATCCTGTGGGCACTTAGCGTTTTCTTTTTTCGGTATTAACACAATAAATGAGGTATTTAACTTGTCCAAACATAGCCCCTTTTGTAAAACCTCATTAATCACCCTATGCAAATCCGGAACCACTACATCCTTGAATTCCTTGTAAAATTCGCTAGTAAAGCCATCAGGGCTTGGGCTTTTGTTTGCCAGCCAGTCTTTTATGACTGATAAAATTTCTTTTGTACTAACAGGGTTTGTGAGTTCCTGTAAGTCATGAGTTTATTGTACAAGTTCTCCTAAGTTATATGAGGCATATCCGATGAGCTAGCCCCCATTAGGTTAGCATAAAAATCCCAAAATACCTGAGCTTTCATCTGTTGTTATCTGTGTAATTGTCCTTGAAACTCCACCGCATGTATTTCATTCCTTCTTTTTGTTGATGTTGCCACTGAGTGAAAATACCTGGTATTGCAGTCCCCCTTCACATCCCATCTAGCCTTGGCTCTTTGTCTCCAGAGTTCTTCTTCTATTACTGATAACTCCACATATCTTCTTTTAACAATTGTATGCACCCACTTTTCCAAATTTGTGGCTTGCCTGACTTCTTCCATTTTATTACCAAACCAATCCATAAATTCTCGACACACTAGAATTTGGTCCTTAGTCTTTCCCAACTTGTCTTTCGTCCATTTTGATATTTCCCTTTTTAGGGTCTCCAACTTGTTGTGCAAACCATCTGGTGTAAGAACCTGTCCAAATTGCTCCCATCTTTCTCTTACAAACTATTTGAAATTTTCCGATTTGAGCCAGTTATTCTCAAATCTGAAGAATAGTGACTGTTTAAATCTTGTTCCAGTCGTAAACAATATTGGAGTATGATCATAAGAAGTGTTTGCAATTGCTTCCTGCCTTGAGTTTGGAAAAAAGCTACTCCAATTATCTGAAATAAGAAATCTGTCTAAACGTGCCATAGTTGGTTGATATCTGGCATTTGACCATGTGTAATTCTTCCCTCTTAATGGAAGATTTATCAGATCTAATTCCATCAGCAAATCTGAGAACTTGATTGATTCTCTCTAGTTACCAGCTGTAAGATTATTTCTATCTTCTTGTAGCAACGTTACATTAAAGTCACCACAGACCACCCATGGCATGTCTTCCTGCAGTTTGGCCATTATTATTTCTTCAAAAAAATTCCTCCTGAGTGATTCTGAGTTGGGACCATACATTGTTGTTATTTTGACCTCCTCTCCTTTGTATTTCAAGGTTATTGAAACTGTAAACTCCCCTTTTTCATAATGAATTAATGGAGCTTAATAGGGTTCCAAGCCAGTAAAATTCCACCCTTTGTCCCCAGGGCTTCCAAGCACTGAAAATCTTTCAGTCTTTTACCACATGTTTGCTGAACTACCAGTTGATTCATTTGACACATCTTTGTTTCTGAAAACAGACCACCTCTGGTTTTTTAATAGAACTGTTTGCCTTACCGCCTATCTCTTTTCCTTGCCATTTAGTCCTCTAACATTCTATGAAATTATTTTGATTTTTGAGATAAAATCCATTAAGACACTGATAACTTCTTACTTGTAACAAAAGTGAGGAGCCTACATATTACTGACTCCAACACACTACCTACCCATACATCCAAAAAATTGCCCCCAGCCACATCCTTCTTAATTCAAAAACCACTCACATTCTTTTTTCCTAACTTAAAAACAACCACTACTACAAAAATGGTAATTCTACACTACACATTGTACACGGTTTTTCCAATTTTATATAAAAACCGTGTACCAAATATGATTTTTTGAAAGTCCAAAAAATCTGCGAGAATTATACACGGATATTTAGTTAAGAATCAGTGTAGAATTGTTTGAGAGAGCTACACGGTTTATTAGGGATCAAAAATCCGTGTGGAAAGAAGACCGTGTGGAAAAAATTGAGAGAGCTACACGGATTTTTGTTAAATATCCATGTAGGAATATATGCACGGATTTTTGATAATATATCCATGTAGAAATGGTAGAAATGTACACGGATTTTATTATAAATTACCGTGTATGATTATTTGGAGAGCTACACGGATTAATAAGTATAAATCCGTGTATAAAAGGCTGTGTAGGGTTTTAATTAGTATAAAAGGCCTTCTCCTTCCAGCGCCGTTTTGATCAAGTATTTTATACTGTCTCTCTCTCGCTCTCTCTGTATTGATGTTGATCTGATTTCTGCAAAGGCTAGCAACTGGAATCAGAGATCTTTGAAGTTGTTATTTTCTCCTCTCTATCTTTCTAAGGTTAGTATATATATATATATATTCCTTTTCTTCCTCTAATTTTCTGTTACTTATTATTGCTTATTTAGGTCATGTGTAATTCATGCATGCTTGATTTCTTAAGATAATGCAAAAACGGCGGAAAGTTCGGCTGAGCGGGAGCTGAAGCGTGGGGGCAGCCACGCAAAAGCGGGGGGAAGTCGGCTGAGTGGGGAGCCGAAGCGTGGGGGCGGCCACGTTTGAAAAAAAATTGAAATTTGGAAAAAATTTGAAATTCGAAAAAAATTTGAATTTAAAGGAGAATTTTTATTCTCTATTATGCATGCATGCACATATATGTTGATCAATGTATTTTATTGGAGTTGAAATGTTGGAGATCTTTAACCAAGAGGCATCATGTCATGGATCACATGGGCACTCTCCTTTTTTATATGTTGGATCTAATACAACTAGTTTGTATGAAATTTTGGTCCAAACTAGATCATAGCCCAACGTTTTGGCAACATGAGCCCAACTTTACGGAATTTGGGCCAAAGCTTCATCACATGCTTACTAAGTGGTAAGGACATAACTTGATCTACAAACATTGTATTGGATCTTGAGGAGTATATGTTATATGTGGATCACATGGGATTGTATATGTACAAAAGACAATATGTATATATATGTTGATGCTTTTATGCTTTTTTTTTGTTATATATGTTGATATTAGAATTTTATGCTTTTATGGTTTCGGTTAGAATTTTGTAATGATAAATATGAATTTGTATAATTTTGTAATGATAAATATGGATTTGTATAATTTTGTAATGCTAAATATGGATTTGTATAATTTTGTATAATTTCATGTACATGAATTTTAAATTACTATCTGAAAAATTTAAATACTGGCTAGCAAAACAGGAGGCTAGCCAAAAAAAAAAAAAACTAAAAAAAATTATAAGACAATCCTACATGGATATTTAACAAAATTCCGTGTAAGAATAGTAATTTATAAAATAATCCATGCACGAATACAAAAAAAAATAATTAGTTAATTCTGCACGGATATTTAACAAAAGTTCGTGTATGATAATTCAGAGAGCTATACGGATATTTAGTTAAAAGTCCGTGTACAAAGAGGAGATCTACACGGATGTTTACTTAAAAGTCCGTGTAGAAAGATGAGAGCTACACGGATATTTAGTCAAATGTCCGTGTAGAAAGAGGCAAGATACACGGATGTTTAGTTAAATGTCCGTGTAGAAAGAGGCAAGATACACGGATGTTTAGTTAAAAGTCCGTGTATAAAAAAAATCATACACGGTTGTTTAGGTAATATCCGTGTAGCTCGGTAACATGGAGAGCGACACAGACAGGTCTTTGTACACGGTTTTTATAAAGTAATCTGTGTAGAAATCGTTATAATCGCACACCGGTAAATATCCGTGTGTAATTATTGACCTATTCGTACACCCTCGATTTAAACACGGTAGGAAATCCGTGTAGCTCCTCCATTTATGTCCGTGTGCAATCTCTTTTTTTGTAGTAGTGAACAGACATCTTGCATAAAAGTAAAAATTTAAAATACCTAATACCCATATAAAACCTTAAAGACAGAGATAAAAAAGATGACATATTAGCTCCTTTTTTTTTAAAGTGTAAATAAAGCCGCCGAATTCATTTGAGCAGAAACCTTAACAAACTACAGAACAAAATAAATAAAAAATATATATAAACCATGGTATGCCAGAACAATTCACCAGCCATATATGCACCATTAACCTAAGAAAACAATCGACCCAAAATGTATTTAAATAATAACAAAACACAGGACCAGATATCCAATTACAATTATAATGTATTTAAATATTGTTAGTGCTGGTGCTTTGTAGAAGATTAGCTTTTGTATTCTATCTGATCATCAGCACCCTCCTTTTTTATATGTTTCTTTAAGGTCCTTATATTCAAAAAAATTTGGGCATTTATCATCATCTGCACCAACCGAGAAACCCATCTTCATACATTTTTATATTGTTTTTCCTTGGTTAAATAAAAAAATTCATCTTTTTTTGTCTTCTCTTCCAATTTTCATCGGTATCATGGTTGGGACCACCATGAACCTATGTGCCAATCGGAGAAAATTAGTTTAAGGGATTTTAAAATACCACCAAGTAAACTTATCCGATTAAAGATTTAATTTTAAGGGGGAATTTCACGTACACCCCTCAAAACTTTAAAATTATGTATTTTCCCCTCTAAAGTTTAAAATTACATATTTTCCCCTCTAAACTTCAAAAACTCACAAATTTACCCATTTTATTTTCTTTTATATTAAAATTAATTCTAAAATTTTAAAATATCCATTTTATCCTTTATTAAAAACATATAAAAGCCCATCATACTCAAATTTGAATCTGAAGAGTTCCCCTATCGTCTGATCTGCGCGCATCACATTAAGATCTGTGCGCATCGCTTCAATATTCGTGATGATCTAGCACGCACAGATCTTAAAGCAATTCCAATCTGCGTGCATCGCATTAAGATCTATGCATGTCGCTTCAATATGCGTTTGTTCACATCAAGATTAGTGCCGATCTTGCGCGCACAGATCTAAAAGCAGGTCGGACGGTAGATGAACCGTTCATATTCAAATTTGAGTCTGATGGGCTTTATATGTTTTAATAAAGGGTAAAATGGGTATTTATAAATTTAGAATGAGTTTTAATATAAAAGACAATAAAATGGGTAAATTTGTGAGTATTTGAAGTTTAGAAGGGGGAATACGTAATTTCAAACTTTATAGGGGGGAATACGTAAGTATTAGATGAATTCAATACAATGAGAGAGGATCCTAATCCAGTACTAATGTTCAGCCCCTTTGAGTACATATACTCTGAGATAATAACAGTGACGTAGCTAGAATTTTTATTAGGGTGGGCAAAAAAAATTTACAAGTGTATTGTGAATTAACTAATTCAGACTGTGGGTTGTTCAGTGTGGAAAGAAATCTTATGCGATTCCAAAGGATTGCAGGATCCCTGCGATTCTAATCCTAACCGTTCATTCATTGGAATGTAGGAATCTCAAAAGAAGTTAGTGCATGAATCTCGAAACATATAAATGGTTGGGATTGGAATCGCAGAGACCTTGCAATCCTTTGGAATCGCAACAGATTTATTTTATGTTCAGTGTAGACTAACTTTTTTCGGGGTTAGATAACAACTCTATTACACAGAGACCAATGCTAGGTTTTCAAAATCCAGAAGTAGGCATAATCCTGGTACCCCTAGTTCAATGTGACTTCACAACTGGATAACAATATATTTATGTTTAAATTCAAACCGTTTGATCAGAATCTGAGCCAATCTGACTCGAGATGGGATGCACGAAGCCCAGAGGCGAATTGACATACAACTTGAGCCCCATTAATTTTCAAAATTTTGTTTTTAAATATAATTTTCTCTATACTTTAGAGTAAATGCTATGGGATATTTAAATATGAGTGAGGCTATGGTGCTATGCATAGCACCAATGGCTAGTGTACTACGGCTCAATATGGTACCTTTTAAAATTCTAATGGTCGATCCGACCGTTCAATGTGATATCCATATGAATATGTACTTGCAAACTAAATTTTATATTTTTTCGAATTTTTTTACTATTTTTTTAGATAGGTAGAAAAATCAGTGTTTTTTGAAAATTCTGGACCATCAAAATTCTACCTATCTGAAAAAATAGTAAAAAAATTCGAAAAAATATAAAATTTAGTTTGAAAGTACATATTCATATGGTTATCACATTGAACGGTCGGATCGACCGTTAGAATTTTAAAAAGTACCATATTGAGCCGTAGTACACTAGCCATCCGTGCTATGCATAGCACCATAGCCTCACTCTTTAAATATTATGTCCATGTGCAACAAACCAAGCATTCACGTGGAGGGAATATTTCGAATACATAAAAGTCAACTCGAGGCACGCGGATACGAGGTGTATTCATTTTATTTTGTTTAATTAATTCAGTTGATCACAAGATATTTAGTTTATATATGGCGCACTTCTAATTAAATGCTCATTAATATTTAGTTCATTAAATGCAAAGACAGATCTCGAGGTCTACTGAATTCATTTGTATAATTCAGTTTATTTAATCGAGTTCAGATCTATCTGCATCCAGCTCCTCATATGCACTAAATAAGAATGGGAAATTACTAACTAACATAGTTGTTGAATGATGAAATAATCTATCTTCCACTTCTGACGAATTAATTAATTAAGCTACTTCCTAATTAACATAGTTGTTGAATGACGAAATAATCTATTTTATTTTTTCATAAATAATTACAATTAGTTTGAATACTGGTTCAAATTGTATATTTCAAAATCGAAACAAACACAATTTAAACAAGCACAAAAAAATAATAAAAGTAATTAAACAAGCATAATTAAATTAACAATTTTAATTCACTCATTTAAATTTTACTATTACATCTTCTATAAAAAAGAAAAAAAAACCAACATTGTAACAAATTTCTCGTGCATTTGCCGAACACCAATATTCTAAAATTTCTCATGGGTTAAATGACTTTGATTTTGACAAATTAAAATTTCCATTCCTATATTAAAAATTCTCATTCCCAAAATTACCGTGTTGCCGAACTGGCCCTAAATCATCAACATATCTAATTATGATCATAAATTTAACAAGGCTGCATAATCGGAATCAGGGTAAGGCCTTGTGGACACCATAAAAAATTCAGTTGGCACATCTCACATTGCTTGTAGCACTGTTCTAAATCCCTTCAACTGTTCTGCTACTTCTGTTGTAGGATCACATGTGCCTTTTACGACAGAAATAAAACCCCTAAAAGAATGGAATTTGGTGGAGATGCCGTTCGAGACCTCCTCTTCATAGTCCTCAAAAGAAATAGCAATCTGGTTTGACAAATTGATGAGAAATCAATGCTTAAAATTGCAAAATAAATAAAAGAAAATATAGTAATATACAATACAGATAGCCACATGTTGAAAATTACATCCTCAAATTCAATTAGTCTCGAATTGACAATGGACGCATTTGGAACAACACAATCCAGTCAAATCTAGAACCCAGTTGCAACTAAAACAGACTCAATTCACAAAGAAAATCAAATCCTATCTCAATCCAAGCCAACCCAACTCAAAATATGTCCCAACATAAACAAAACCTCAAATTGATGACTCACCCTGCTTAACGACCTCAAGACGATCACAAATAACCAACCAATTGAAGAAATCGACGAAGGAATCAACCTGGAAAGCTCTTCTCAAGCCAAAACCCTAAAATCAACAAACACGGTGGCGCCACTGCCTCTGGTCAACTCCCGGCGCTGACAGTGGGTCGATTGTAATCCCCTTCAGTGAGGCAACTTCAACGGTGCCAACCTCGTGTCTTGCCGTGACTTGTAGTTCCGGGGATGTCAAGATGAACTCGGCCAGCTAGGGTTTAAGTTCATATCAAAACCTGCACAAAAATTGAAGAGGCCCTGACTGTTTGATTGAGGCGCCAAATAGAAAATTCAAAGTGAAACGCCGATCATGGCTTCGCACGATTCCTGAGGAGATCCCAAACGCCCCCTTTTCTCAATTTAAAAGCCCAACGGCCATTGACAGGACGTGGCCCTGAGTCAATTAAATCGACTCCATCAAGTCCCCACAAATCCTAAATCCTAATAAACCAGATCTTGAGGCCCACCACGGGTTTTGACAACTTAAAAACGATTAAAAGTCCATCCCATGGCTTGCACCAATCTAAGAACCCAAATAAGAATTAGATAAAAAAACCTTTTTGCCAATAATTTCATGATTACAAAAATTTAGAGCGCAACCCGTAAATATTTACCAAAATACCTCTGGCTCCATAAAATCGCATCAAATAAGCCTTTGGTGACTTCTTTTATATCCCAGACTCTATAGAATTCCCAAATTACCAGCACAATTCCTTAGAAAATTACAAATAAGTCCAAGAGACACAAAATCTTCACAAATAAGTCATTTTCAGTCAGTTTAGGCTATAACTTTCTCGTTTCAATCCCGAATTGACTCAAACTAGCACCAAATGAATCCAAATAGAATTTCCCATGTTTATAGTCCAAATTAGAACATGCTTAAACTTGAACCAAGCCTCGAAATCACCCAATTAACCTTTCCATGAATCTAATAAATCCAAACAAGTTCCAAATCAATCCGAATCAAATCCAAATCAAATCAAAGCCGTAAAAGTGCCCATGCTAAGATCCATATAGCCCAGAAAATACCTAAATTACTCTTGAAAAAAGTCTCTAACTATACTAATAAACCGCAAAGTCTCTAAACTAGACCTATAGACCGCAAAGTCTCTAAACTAGATCATGCTCCCAAATTAAATGGACCACAAAGTTTCTAAACTAGACAAATGGACCGCAATATTTTTAAACTAGCAAAAGATCGCAAAGTCTCTAAACTAGAGACACGGGATCCTTATAATATTCTTCCCCTTTCCAATTTTGAAACACAAATAATAAAGAATTTAATGTGCTCACGCATTAATAGAATAGGATATCAAATTTCCTATATCGCACATGCATCATTAAATTATAACACACATACACACACCGGTGAAAATGAATAATTTCAGGCAGCACCTTTGCAAGCCTGTTGGCCAAGATTTTTGAAATTTTTGGTACAATTGAAGTTCTTATTCAAAAGAAATAATCAATTGAAATGAAATCAACTCTTTACCTAAACGTAATTCTTAGCATATGATGAGCTAAATGTAATCACATCAAACTATTGAGATTTGTGATTTTCAGTAGTTTAATTAATAGTTACCTAGAAGATTACATAGGGGTCTCCACGCATAATCAAGTCAAAGCTCGATCGCTTTAATAACTCAAAAGCTAGCTACAAGCTTTTTTTTTTTTTTTTTTTTTTGAGGAAATAGCTAGAAGCTTTCAGAACCAGAAGAAGCGCAAGTCTGTGATCACCACTTAGAGCTGCTAATGAGCCAAGCCGGCTCATGAACCAATGAGTTGAGCGGCTCTAAACTAAATAAAGTCCGAACTCGACTCGGCTCATATTTTATCACTCAAAACGAGCCAAGCCCAAGCCGAGCCGGCTCATGAGCCAATGACTCTCTTCTTTTTGTGCTTGTTGATGTAATAGGCTGAGGGTTGGAAAAAAAAAATATAATTTTCTTGCAGCGCGTTTTACGCTTAACATTATGGGTGATCGAGATTTAGATGGATTAAAAACACTAGACGACAGGAATTTCAAACTCACTCGGGTATTATAATAACTCTGCACGTTACTCTACACGTTACATAAGAATCTTAATTTCAGGTCAGCTTTATTTTCTTGGGTTTTGGTGGATGGAACTGAACTCAAAGTCTCAAACCAACCTTTAGCCCTGATCTTCCTGGAAATGTTGTAGGTCCAATTTTAAAGAAGATAAGAAGCTTAATTAGACAAGTTTAATTTTTGTGATATAATAGCTACAGAGAAATCTAATGCAAGTATTTTTCATACCATCCAAACCGTTCAACATGATATCTATATTAAAATGTGCTTGGAGATAAAATTTTATATTTTTTTGAATTTTTTTTACTATTTATTGAGTATTTACAAAACTGTTGTTTTTAGACAATTTTGGACCACTGAAAAACAACAGTTTTGTAAAATACTAATAAATAGTAAAAAGATTCAAAAAAAATATAAAATTTTATCTTCAAGCACATTATAATATATAGATATCAAGTTGAACGGTTTAGATCGACTGTTTGGACTTTTAAAATCTCAAAAACGAATTGTTGTAAGTTGTTGTAACTTACAAATGTTGTAAGTGGATCCCTCATATATATATATATATATATATATAGGGATGGGCTATGGTGAGCTATGGAGTAAAACAAGTTTTTACTCCACGCCTCATTATTTCCATTTTGAAAATTCAAACAACCGATCCGAACCGTTCAAGTTGTTCTCCATATTAAAATGTGCTTGGAGACCAAATTTTACATTTTTTGGAATTTTTTTACTATTTATTAAGCCACTTTGAAAATCGCTGATCCATTGGTCCAGAATTTTTTACTGTTTTGCTACTGTTCACTCGGATCAGCGATTTTCAAAGTGGCTTAATAAATAGTAAAAAAATTCCAAAAAATGTAAAATTTGGTCTCCAAGCACATTTCAATATGGAGAACAACTTGAACGGTTCGGATCGGTTGTTTGGATTTTCAAAATGAAAATATGGCGTGAAGTACAAACTCGTTTTACTCTATAGCTCACCATAGCCCATCCCTATATATATATATATATATATATATATATATATATATATATATATATATCCATTTCTCCATTCCATTATTAAGCACGTTGATGTTCTTATCCGCCAATGGCTATGATTGAAAATTGAAAATTCGAATTTAATATGAGCCCTCCAATCAAATAATTTGTGTTTTTTTTATTAAATGTATCTTTTCTACGTGTAAAAGTCTAAATTAATTAGAAATGTACCTGCCACATATATTGTCACATAGCTAAGAGAGAGATTTGTAAAAAAAAAAACAACAGATGAACAAATCTCTCTTTCTCTCTACATGTAAAAAAAGGAAAAGCCCTCTCGGCCATTTCCTTCGCTCTCTCTCTCTACCAAGCACCGAAACAAAAACCTCCCCCTTTTCTCTTACCCGAGCACTGAGCACAAACCCTCCCCGTTGTCTCTCTCTGAACTGGAGAACTGAGGAAAAACCCTCCTCTGTTGTCTCTGAAATGGAGATCATGTTGAATGGTTCGGATCGACCGTTAGGATTTTGAAAACTCAAATATTGAGCCGTTGCACGGAGGCCCTCTATGCTACATGTAGCACCATAGCCAACTCCTACATATATATATATAGAGTACGGCTAACACGCTTCCTCTAGAACTTCAACGATATGCTTCTTATTGTCTGAACCGTCGAATTTCCTTTTAGATTCGCACTTTCATCAGGCGCTGATAAAATATGACATAACGGGAAAAAAAGTCACTCCGTTAGATAAACTAGGGTTTAATGGATTGACTGCCTCCTCCCGCCTCTTGTCTTTTTTGTTCACCTCTCCCTCTCTCGTTCGAACTCTCTCTCTCTATCTCTCTCGTTCGAATTGGCAAAGGCCTCGCTCTGAAATCTCGTCGAACCTCTTCTTCGTGCCTCAATCATTGACAGTCCGCCACCTCACTAGTACAAAAAACCCCTACACCGACTGTTAAAATACCCCTACACTGACTGTTATTGAGGCGTCAGTGATGGCGCCGGCAGTATAGGTATCTCTATACTGACGGGTAATAACAGTCAGTGTAGATACCCAACACTGACGGTTCTCTTTAAAAAACAGTCAGTGTAGATAACCAACACTGACGATTCTCTTTAAAAAACAGTCAGTGTTGGATATCTACACCGACTGTTTTTTCGAAAAAAACAGTCGCTGTTGGGGGCCTACACCGATTGTTTTTTTGAAAAAACAGTCGGTGTAGGTCTTAAAAACAGTCGTTGTTGGTTTTATAACCGTCAGTGTTGGTATAAAATTTTGGCATTATTCTGTTTGTTTCGGGGCTAGCCTCCATATTTGCTAGCAATATATTACTATTCGAACAACTTGACATTAAATAGGATGGCATGCAATAATTTGAACAACATAAACAAAAAACAACACAATATAAACAACATAACATATTCACAAAAGACAACACTATAACAAAATTTACATAACACATTTACAAAATATACAAAATATGCATCTTAACTTAACAAAATTACATTTCTTATAAATAGTTTAGAAGTTGTCCAAGAAAAATATACACCATTGTCGTGTTATTGCATGGAGTTGCGTCAACGTATATTTTTCTGTCGGTAAACACACTACATGAATACAAATTGGGAAGTTATAATTTTATCCAAGTTATATAAAAAATGAATCAAGTTCAATTAAGAAATACATACATTAGGAAAAACATCAAATTGTGTAGTGACTAGGTCTTGCATGTGTTTCATGACGTAAAATCCACACACCTTGCCACCTTCTTGCCTAGGGCTCTGAAATGTTCCATTTAAGTAAAATGAATAATTAACATTATGTAGCTACAACGGATTAAATTAAGTAAAAGAATTTGAAAAAAATAAGACAAAATAAAAGCCTTAGGACAGCAGCTATACATTTATACTTTGTAAGTTGCATGAATATTGTACATATGTTATAAGCATCAAGAATCAGCCAAACAATTTCTATTTTGTAATTCATTTCATAGTCTCTTACTATACATTTCTACTTTGTAATTTGCATGAATATTATACAGATGTTATATGCATCAAGAATCAGCCAAACAATTTGTAAAAAGAAGCACCTAAAATCGGTAGCTGCTACTCAAGGCAAAATATACACAGGTTGCACCGACTCCAGTATCCAGGTCAGAATTTTTTTTTGTACTATTCCAGTTATTTGGATTTTTGAGTAAATTACGGAACCAACTATCTAATTTCTTAGAAAATCTTTCATAAACTATCTATGAAATTTTCTATGGTCACCCCATCATGTAAAAATGAAAACCATTGTAAGCTGATCTTTTTCATTATAAAAAAAAAATAGAAGTAAGAAGTAGCTTATAGGTTCTCCATAGTTTTAAGTTAATTCAAACTATTTTTTTTCAGGAATTAGATGTGACAATAAACAATAGCATTAAGATCCGTGCACCAGAGAAAAGCTGGAAATTACGAAAACAGCCTATAAATTCGATTTCCACTCACATACTATTTGGTACCAGACAAAATAAATGGGAATTTGTTTATTTACCAGGATTTGCTCCACTATGATTGTGATGGCTGCTGCCTTCTCCAACCACACCTTGCTCCTGACAAACGCTAAAATTTACAAATGTCACAAAAAAATAATTAAATGAAACTAAGTTGAATGTAATTTAACATCATTCAACAATTTGAACAATTTATGATGAAAAATATACCTAGAAGGCAAAGCAGGGATTAAATCCATCTTTCTCTTCTTGTTCTTCTTTTTTTTGTGGTGCTTCCTCGTCACTACTTGATTCATCAGAAGAAGTTGAAGGATTATACTCCTCTATATGCATATCTGCAATTACATAATTTAATAGTTCAACTTATAATTTCAAATGAAACCCCAAACCCAAACCCGGCTCTCTAAATTAATTCACAAAAGAAAAAAAAAAGATTTGGTACCACTATGATTTTGAGGGCTGCTGCCTTCTCCAACAACACCTTGATCTTCACTCGGCATTTCAACTCGGCATTTCAACAAGGGTCTAATGTAGTAAAGACTAACATTAACTTTGTATAAACAAATAAATAACACACAGCAGAAAACCTTCCTTTGTATAAACAAAATTAATTAGACACTAGGTCAAAAAAATGATCTTTTCAGTGTGATATTGCACAAAATATAGATCATGTCCATTAAATGATCTTTTCAGTGTGACACTGCATCAAGCATGCCCCCATATGCCCCCATATGCAACATGCCCCATATGCCCCCATATGCAACGTAACTGAGATAATTGATATAGTAGAGAACAAAGAATTCATCCTTAGATTCATCCTTAATATATATAGGACCACATGAGTTTTTGTAATTTGAGCTGTCCAATTTTAAAAGTAATTTGAGCACAATGAAAAAGTACTTCAATAATAACTGTACTGGTATTGTATAGTTGAGATTTCTATAGCGAAACAATCATTTAAATACAATTAGATAAAATCATCCCTATCAACCATTTAAATAGTTCAGATTTCTCCATAAATCATCCCTATCAACCATGTTTTTAACCTTATTTTCAAATTCTTCGATAAAAAGTTTCTCCTCAGATTTGTGCGATTTAGGTGATGAAAAGTATGAATTTGACTCCAATTAGATAGATAAGTAATAGAATTGGACAAATTGTTTGGATATACTCGTAATGTGGTAAGAGTTAAACCAGTTGAAATACCATGCATAATTCGAAGTAAATTGGTGATTGGAAATGTGTATCCCAGCTCAGAATCATTCGGCAAAAAAATACTCAATAAAAAGATGTACCAGTCCAGTACAATTCCATTGAAATAAGCCAAATAAAATAGAAAAGATGTACCAGTGATGTAGTTCAGGGTACTGGTTGGGTACCCTGAACCCGGCTGGACGGGGCGAGGCAGCAGCGCGGAGGAGCGGCTTTGTGCTCGGGGCGAGGCAACGGCTTTGTGCTCAAGGCGGAGGCAGCTTTGTGATTTCAAGGCAGAGGCGGAGAGAGACATAAGGGGAGAAAATGTGATTTTGAAATATGATTTCGAAATGTTGGGAGGGTTTATTGCGAGGGAAATGAAAATTATAAGGGGAGAACAGATTTGCACGTCTAAGGAAAATTACAAGGAACGAGGGGATAAAAATCACTGACGGTTCGAAAACCAACCGTCAGTGAATGAATATAATTATTGACTGTTTTTAAAAAAAAAGGGTCGGTGTAGGGTATGTAACACTGACTGTGTTTTTCAAAAAAGGGTCGGTGTAGGTATGAGCAACACTGACTGTTTTTAAAAAAAAATGGTCGGTGTAGGGTATGCAACACTGACTGTTTTCTTCAAAAAGGGTCGGTGTAGGTATGAGCAACACTGACTGTTTTAAAAAAAAGGGTCGGTGTAGGGTATGTGCAACATTGACTGTTTTCTTAAAAAAAGGGTCGGTGTAGGTATGAGCAACACTGACGCTTCACCTAAAAAACAGTCAGTAAAGGTATCAACATTGACGGTTCCGTAATAAAAACAGTCAGTGAATCCAAAATTACAAAAAAAAAATAACAATAAAATCAACATAAAAGAAGTTTTCAATCAGACCGTTCATTTTCACACGGGAAATCAACGGTCGATTTGCAGTCAAATCATTTCAAATCTTTTTTAAAATGATCAAGAGAGAACATTGAACGTAACCAACATAAAAGTTTGAAAGTTTTATTATGTATGAGCTTCGATCCAACACGAAGTGTTTATGGCCATACGATTCTTCATTTTTCGATCAACTAGATGGATGGGTAAATAAAAACAAATTTTGATTAAACTTGGATGCAAGACAATAAATGCAGTGCTCTTTAATTTAAACGGTTTCGATAGACCAACGGACGACATATTTCCGTGCGTCTTCATTAACTCATGAAACAAGAGTTTATGTTTCATGTTCATGCACAGAAGATGTGAGTTATATATGCAACATGCATGTAATGCTATATAATTTAATGTGTTCAAATCATTTAGTTAAGCAATAAACATGTTATAACATATTATTGTATAAATATTACTAATATAATTTTCATTACAAAATATTTTCTAAAATTAAAGTCAAAATTTGATGTTAATTGCCTAAATTTCACTCATCATGTAAATTACTAATCATACTTATTAAATAGAATATGTTCATTCTAATAAACAAGCATTGCAATTTTTCGATGGAACAATTAATTAGAAATTTATTGTTTTAGGTTTTTCATTCCATCATTAACAAGCTTTTAAACACTATATATACAACGAACGTCTTACCATATATAATTTCAATCCTATTTAATGAATAACAACGATACAATACTTATTGCATCTATAAATTAAATTTAAAGAAATAAACTTAATTATTAAATATCTTACAAAATATACACAATGCATAAATTTTTATTCTCAAATAGTTATACATTTTTATTCTCAAATAAACTTAATTATTGCTCAACACTGACTGTTATTAAATAGAAGGGTCGGTGTAGGTTATGAGCAACACTGACGCTTCCCTTGAAAAAACAGTCAGTGTTTGTGAACTGATCAACACTGACGGTTTTATCAATAAAAGGGTCGGTGTAGGTATGAGCAACACTGACTGTTTTTTTTTTTGAAAAAAGGGTCGGTGTAGGGTATGTGCAACACTGACTATTTTCTTAAAAAAAGGGTCGGTATAGGTATGACCAACACTGGCTGTTTAAAAAAAAAAAAGGGTCGGTGTAGGGTATGAACCAACACTGACTGTTTTCTTAAAAAAAAGGTCGGTGTAGGTATGAGCAACACTGACTGTTTTTAAAAAAAAAGGGTCGGTGTAGGGTATGAACCAACACTGACTGTTTTCTTAAAAAAAGGGTCGGTGTAGGTATGAGCAACACTGACTGTTTTTTTTAAAAAAGGGTCGGTGTAGGGTATGAACCAACACTGACTGTTTTCTTAAAAAAAGGGTCGGTGTAGGTATTAGCAACACTGACGCTTCGCTTAAAAAACAGTCAGTGTTGGTGAACTGCTCAACACTGACGGTTTTTCAATAGAAGGGTCGGTGTTGCTCATACCCTACACCGACCCTTTTATTAAGAAAACAGTCAGTCTTGGTTCACTGACGGTTATTTACAATTGAACAGTTAGTGTTGAAGTTCTTCTTAATTACGATTTTGCCACGCAGTCTCTACACCGACTGTTACATATTAAAACAGTCAGTGATTGAGGGTCAGTGAAGGGGTTTTTTTGTACTAGTGCCTGTCTCGCAACCTCTTCCTCAGACCGTACCTCTGAATCAAGGTAACTGTTCTTACAAATTCTTCAAATTATAAATGCCTCTTTTAGAGTCGCACCTCTTATTATAAATGCCTCTAATTCCTTTCTATTCAATCAGTTAGAGAACTATGTGATTGATGGAAAAATTGAACTCAAAAAAATAGAGAAAAGATAACAGTACAATCACCAAAAATTCACTTATTGTATTTAATTATAAGCATACCCTCTACTGAACCTTTTGATTAACTGAAAATTCGCTTGTTGCTCTCCTAAAATTTTCACAGATTTATTGTATGCTTTTGTGCTTGTTGTTTACAATAAGATTTGCATGCTTGCTGTTTAAATTGGTCCAATTTTTTATATTTTGTCCAATTTCTGGTTTTTTTCGCACTAATTAAAGAATTATTTATGCTTATTAGATTATTTCTTTTGTATATAAATGGATGCTTTGGAGGTAGATGAGATGACTAGTTTGGAAGAACATTTAATGGATACATTATAATCAGTTGTACTTGAAGCGGATGAGTGTGGAGATCGAGAAGTGTGTAACCTTATGGACTCAGTCGTTCCTTTAGGAGAGGGAAGAACGGAACCTTATGTAGAGATGGAATTCTCTAGTAAACAAAATGGCTTATGATTTTTACAACACATATGGCTTCATAACTGGATTTAGTATTCGTACGAATACCTTCAACAAGAATGTGAAAGGGGTAATAACTTCAGTTAGATTGGTTTGTTCCAAAGCAGGGTTTGCTAAAGGAAAGAAGAGGCAAATGGAAAAGCCATTGGAGTCGGTTAGTGATACAATTGTGAAAACACCTGAAAAGCAAACATCTCTTCATCGATGTGGTTGCAAGGCTTTGTGCACCGTGAGGTTGCATGAGGATGAGAAATGGAGGGTATCAACTTTCTACAAGGAACATAACCATGCATTCTTTCAAAACACTACTCCTTCAAAGAAGCGACACCTTCGTTCGCACAAACAAATTTCTATAGAAGAAAGGGCAGAAATTGAGTTACTAAATGAGCAAAATGTTGGAGCTACCCAAATTAGGGAGTTTCTAGCAGCGAAGGCAAGAGGCCAAGGGAACCTTCATTTCAGTAAAAAGGATGTGAACAATGAAATTGGGAAGGCTAAGAAAAAATTAGTAGGGGTGGATGCAAATGCGTTGATTGACTACTTCAGGCGAAGACAACAAGATGATCCTGATTTTTTATTCGATATAGAGCCGGATGAGAATAAAGCTGTTAAAACATATTCTGGGTAGATGGTCGGTCGAGAAGGGCATATAAAGAGTTCGGTGATGTTGTCGTGTTTGATGCAACCTACCAGACCTACAAGCATAGTATGCCCATGGGACCTTTCATTGGTGTTAACCATCACCGACAATCAATATTTTTTGGTTGTGCCCTAATGAGAGATGAGAAGAAGAAAACTTTCTATTGGTTGTTCACCACATGGTTGCAAGCGATGGGTGGCAGGAAGCCAAAGTCCATATTCACAGACCAATGTCCATCGATGAGGGCAACAATAGAGAAAGTGCGATGCGCCTGCTGGAGCCTTAAACTCTCGAAGTGAGCATGAGAGAGACGGAGAGGAACCCTAATGGTGAGCGGCGCACGAGGGGTTATTTGAGAGGCCAAAAATATTGAGCGGGACTTGGCTAAAATGGTGCGGGAAATCCTGATTTCAGAGTTATTAGGATCGGTTAATTCCAAAACGTTCCTAAAAACAATCAGGGTCGGTTATAAATAATAACTGATCCTAAAAACAATCAGGATCGCCTGTTATAAAAGACCGATACTAATAGGGACACAATCAGGATCGGTTCTTTACAAATAACCGATCCTGATGTGGCCAGCGCTTTTAGTATCGGTTCTTTACAAATAACCGATCCTGATAGCCCCTTTCAAGATCGGTTTTTTAAAAAGCCCGATCCAGATATATATCAGTATCGCATTATTGAAAAGTCCGTTCCTAATAGGCCGATCCTGATGTGCGTTTTTCCACTAGTGACGGCTAAATCGCTATATATGACAATGGCTGGGGCTGGTATGATTAGGTGGGCATTTATGGAGGTGTGGTCCAGCAGGGCACCGCCAACAGTTAAGATTTTTGCAACCATGCTGTTGAGGGACAAGCTACTCACTCACGAGGTCATGGATAGACGGAGGATGAATTGTGATCTCCGGTGCGTCATGTGCAATAACTGCCCGACTGAATCGGCAGTGCATTTGCTATTCCTGTGTCCGTATGCAACGCATATCTGATTTCTGGTATAAAATGCGCTTGGATATAGAGTAATGAAGCCAGCCATGACGGTTCAGGAAATATGGATGCAGTCGAGATTAGCGCGAGGTGGAAGGTCCAAAGATGATTGGGCAACGTAGCATATGTGCACTCTATGGGGAATTTGGAAGAGTAGGAATCAGGTGGTATTTGGAGGACCCAAAATGGAGCCGAGATTTCTAGCAGAGAGAATAACGCATGACTGCAGTATATGGCTCAAGCATGGATGAGATGTAATGAAATATCAATATAGCTAGGCTTTTAGAAGTATTCCATTGATGTTTACTTTCCTTAGACGTTTTTGAGCATGATGTAACAGAACCTTTTTATTAATTCTAAACTTGGTAGCCACTACCAAGAATTAAAAAAAAAAAAGATATTAGCCACACACTCTCTCTCTAGAGTAGAACTAGGGTGCTCCTAAGCTCACCAAGCCCTTCCGTGAGCGCGACTCGAAAACCTATCGAATTGACTTCAAACGACATTTTCAAACCATTAGATGTTCAATCTATATTAAAATGTGCTTGGAGACCAAATTTTACATTTTTTGAAATTTTTTACTATTTATTAAGATGGTTTGAAAATCGCTGTTTTCCAATGGTGCAGAATTTTAATAAAAACAGCGATTTTCAAACCATTTTAATAAATAGTAAAAAAATTCCAAAAAATGTAAAATTTGGTCTTCAAGCACATTTTAATATAGATTGAACATCTAACGGTTTGAAAATGTCATTTGAAGTCAATTCGATAGGTTTTCGAGTCGCGCTCACGAAGGGCTTGGTGAGCTTAGGAACACCCTAGTTCTACTCCTCTCTCTCTATATATATACTAGTATCATGCCCGTGCGTTGCAACAGAGATATTATAAGATTGAATAGAATATGAAGAGACTTTTTTTATTGACATTTCACCCAGAATTAAGAAAAAATATATAAATGAAAATAAAAAACACAAATGACAAAAAAAACGGAGAGATAAATAATAAATAACAGTAAAAGAAACAACAACAAATGAAAAAATGGATCAAATATAACATGAAAAAAATCTTGAAGTATCATTGCTAGTGTGATTCTCTTCGATGTAGTCCAATATTTTTGAAAATAAACAAAAAAAATATGAAAAATAGATTATAATTGCTCCAATTGAAAAAATATAATAAAATTAGAAAAATAATATTTCTATTCTTGATTTTCTCGATTCCAGGTGTGAGGTGATTTGTATAGAAACAACTCCAATCAAATATATTCTAGATTTTTCTATTATGCCATTGGGATCTATATAGAAACAAACAAAGAAAAATATGGAAACAAAGAAAAAATTGATTTTCATTTTCTGTCGTGATAATTTGTATAAAAACAAAGGAGATATAGGAAACCAAAAATAAGGAAACGAAGAAGTTGCTAAACGTAGGAGAAATAAGGAAAAAAATGTCGCTACAAGACAGTATATTCAATTTTAATTGTAATATATTGTGTGACTGTATGTGTAGCGAATATGTTTTTAACTAAATATAGACTTCTACACTTAAAAAAGATGCATTTAATCAAAACAAGATAGATTATTTGATTAGAGGATTGAGATTAAATCGGAAATTTCATCTTTCAATTATAGCCGTTGGCGGATCGGACACCCAACGTGCTTAATAATGGAATGGAGATATAGAGAGAGAGAGAGAGAGAGAGGAGGGTTCAAATGCACCATAAATTTTGTGCTCCAATATGCCACATCCTTTATCTCCATTTTCAAAGGTTAAACAGTCGATCCAAACCACTCAACGTGATCTTCATAATAAAATATGTTTGGAGACCAAATTTTATATTTTTAGAATTTTTTATTATTTTTTTACATAGGTACAATATCACTTTATTGGATAGTCCAGAATCTCCTTAAAAAAAGTAATTTTGTACCTATCTAAAAAAATAGTAAAAAAATGCTAAAAAAATATAAAATTTGGTCTCCAAACATATTTTATTATGAAGATCATGTTGAGCGGTTCGGATCGACTGTTCGGACTTAAAAAAAAAAATATATATATATAAAACATATTAGAGCACAATTATAATACATTTGAACCGTCCTCCTCCCTCCTCCCTTCCGTTTAGACGTTACTAATATCTTCCAATGATTGTTAGGAGGATAAAGCGGGGACAATGCAGGATTTATTTATCTTTTCTTTTCTCAATCCTTGGGCAATGTGGTCCCACACAGCCCAAATAATAACTTTATTTATCCTTGTTGTCCAATTAAACATCAAAGTCAAGTGCCAAACAAATAAACAAACAAAGTCAACTCGGACTTAGAAGCCATAAAGTACTGGTACAGCTCAACAAATTGAGTATCATTTTTACTGGTTTTATTTTATTTCAGAACACCGAAAAAGCTCCACGAATGGATTAAGACAATGTTCGATGTTTATCATCTTAATTAACAAAGGGGAAAAAATTGAGTATCATTTTTTTTGTAGTTTTTAGTTTTATTTGAATTTATTACAAATTATCATAAAATTTAAAAATAATCATTGTCAAATAATTCCTCTAAGTTATATTACCCAATGGAGGTGTTTGCCTAGACATTCTTGGGAGATCGTTAGCTGCTTGGCATTGATTGTACTTGAAAAAATGGGTTTCGATTTTTAAAAGGCCATTGTCAAACAATGTCTCCTCAATTATTAATATGTCGATTTTATTTATTCGTAGCATTAAAACAAAAAATAAATAAAATGTTAGCATCATTCTTTCGGAAATAGCCAGTACGCCCCCCCCCCCCCCCCCCCCCCCCCCCCCCCCCCCCCCCCTCCCGCGATTATTTTAGTAATAGAAAGAAAAATCACAAAAGATTATTGTTTCTACGGAATTTTGGTTTGTAGGAAAAAACGCGTTGATTTATCTTGTCCAGTTAATCTAAAATGATAGGATAGATTATTCCGTCCTATTAATCAAAAACTGTAATCTCTCGCAACGCTAATTAACTATAGTCAAGTAAACTAGGCATTATTTATATGAGGAGAGATCCGCTTACACCATTTTTTGATGACACCAAATTACATCTTATATTTTCAAAGTTTTCAAAGTCCAAACTGTCGATCCAAACCGTTCAACATGATGGATATATTAAAATGTGCTTGCAGATCAAAATTTACATTTTTTTTATTTTTTTACTATTTAGTAAGTATTTTACAAAATCGTCGTTTTCAGACTATTGAATTTTTGTACCCATCTTAATAAATAGTAAAAAAATTAAAAACAATATAAAATTTGATCTGCAAGCATATTTTAATATATCCATCATGTTGAACGGTTTGGATTGACTATTTGGACATTGATAATGTATGATGTAATCCGGTGTCACAAAAAAAGAGTGTAAGTAGATCCCTCCTCTATCTATATATATAAAATATAATGTTATTTTTAAAATTATCTTATAGGATAACGGGCAAGATAACAAAAAAAAATCGTTACACTTACCAGTACCTGATAAGCTAACGAAAAAAAATCTTACTCTTACCTGTTTTTCTGGATACGATACAGGTCGAGTAAATGGATAAAAGGGTGTCATTGACACCCCTACATATGTCCCCCTATTCTATTTTTTATTTTTTTTATTATTTGAACTCGACTCACTAAACCTGACATTGACAGCTAAGCTTTAGGTTTCCTTTGAATTAAAGGTCGGATGCAATGGATGAAATCATGAAATTTTGATTTAGGAATCAGGAAAATAATTGGGGAAGCATACATGGTACTATTCCAGTAAGGACAGCTCGGTATCGGCAAAATTAATGGGCTATGTAATGATCTCACAAATGAAAAATTATTCAAATAAATAGGTGCTTTTTCATGAATTGTTATTTAGCACTTTCACTCAAAAATAAGTTTATACAATTAACACAAACATGGATTGAATGAAATACCAAACCATAAAGGGAAATTATAAACGTACGACAAAATAATCAATCATCAACATATATTATTATTTTTTTATAAAAGTGGCAAGCCACCTGTTTCATTAGAAACATAGCAGTTCATACAAAACATCTAGAAATGATAAAGATCCTCAAGGTGTGAAGCACCAAAAGGATATCTAAAGCTAATCAGAAAACAGAAAGGCATAACATATTGCCAGTATAACAAGTACAGAATATCCAACAAAACAAAGCACATCAAAATATATTATGATTATTAACTTAATAAGGGGGCACTATCGGAATCAGGGGATCTCATATAGAATTGAGATGCCTCATCTCGCATTGCTTGTCGCGGTGTCCTCAATTCCTCCAACTGTTCTGCTACTTCTTTCATTGTCGGCCTCTCCTCTCCGGTCAGCCTTAAACACTTTTCTGCAATTTCAGCAACCTTTTCAAGCAGCTCCAGGTTTTCCTCGGTAGCAATATCCTGATCAAACAGCTCTTTAGCCTTATTTTCTCTCACTGCTTTGAGAAACTCACGAGCAAGAGACTTTGATTCATTGTTCTTATCAAGATATGCTGCCTTCTTTCTTGTGATAAGCTCAAGTATAACAACACCAAAACTATATACATCGCTTTTTTCTGTTAATCGATGGAATTTCAGGAACTCAGGATCTAGATAATCTAATGTTCCTTGCACAAAAGTACCAATCTTGGTCTTATCCATTGATAGGAATCTTGATATGCCAAAATCAGAGACCTTTGCCTTGCAGTTGTTGTCTAAGAGGATGTTGTCAGGTTTGACATCACCATGAGGTTGGACAGTTTCTGAATGCAAATGTGCAAGCCCTTTTGCTGAGTCGCTGCAAATCTGTAGACGAGTTTCTAAAGTAATCTGCAACTCATGGTTTTCATGAAGAAAGATGCTGAGAGTACCATTGGGGATGTTCTCAAACACGAGTATCGGCACATATAGTTCTAAACAACAACCCACGAGTCTCACGACATTTTCGTGGTTTATTTGAGAAAGCATAATCATTCCATTTATGAAGTCTTCTTTCATCTTTTCATCATGATCACCGACTGCAACACATGTCTTTACTGCAACCTCACGATTGTCTTTCAAATGCCCTTTGTAGACCATGCCTAGGCCTCCACGACCGATGTCCGTGGTAAAGTTGTCTGTGATTTTTTCCAATTCTTCCACTGTGAAGACCTCTATGGTCTCAACTTCTTTTGATGCCGATTGTTCATTTAATATTAGCCCCCCGTTATTCTTGAAAAAGGTCTTTCTTTCTCTTTCAAGTTCCTTGGATTTATCTTCTTCTTCTCTCTGAAGCTTTTTATTTTGGCGCACAAAACTCATCGAAAGAGTGACAACTGTTAGAAAAACTGTACTTGCACTAATACCTGGAGATGGAAATTAAATCTGATGTCAAGTGATGCAAAAATAAAGCTAATTAGATATAATATCTATTGAAATAGAAACTTGTACATGTAAAGCATCCTTCCTTTTTTTATTATTGTTTCCTCAGCGTTATTGATTACTATCGATCCTTACCAGAAAGGCAGAAACAATGGAATTTAATTCAAGCAAAACCTTAGGGAAAGTGGGAAACATTGTATTTTAATGTAGATCAAGTTCAACTATAGAATGCAATGCTGAAACATCCAAGTTTTGAAGAAAAATAAATATACTGAAATTTACCAATCGCAATCCTCTCCCTCAGGGGAAAATCATCAGTGCAGGAATTATTGAATGGGTTTCCATGTTTGCCTGACTCGCACTTGCAATCATAAGAGGCTTCCTTGTTGTGACAGATTCCAGGACAAGGATATTCATCAGGTAACTCACATTCATTTATATCTGCACAATTGATTGTCATCTAGGTGAGCAAGCATTAATTACTACTGATCTATGATTTAAAATTGTTTAAGCATGTTCTAGCTTAATTAAAAAGTTCAAAAAATACGAGCAATTGATCGTGCTTGTTTGCTATTAGTAAAAATAGGTTTGCTATTTGGTGGGAACTCCCTCTTCCACCAAAAATTAGGATATTTATATGGTTAGTAATGCATAACAGAATATTGACCAAAAACAATTTACACAAAAGAGAATGGAGGGGGACTTCGAATTTCAATTCTGCCATAAAAAAGAAAAACAGTGACTCACCTTTTTCTTAAATGTACTGTAGCACAACAAATTTTGTTTTGGTTAAGTAATTGTCAATAAATATTCTTGCAATGGAAATCTTGTAACAATATCTTTGATTTTGTAGGTACGTTAGCAAAAGATCAAAACGTCGCCTTCCTAGTGATATTCAGTGTCTTGTGTTGGACTTTGTGGAAATATAGGAACTCTGTTATTTTTCAAAATTCCTCTCGTAGAACGACAAGATCTATTATATTGCTGATTTTTTTTGTTTTTGATTATTGGGCAGGGCATATGGACAAGAGAATCAAGGTGGCAGCAGCTCAGTGGTTACCAACTGATTTGGATGCCATTCGTTTGAGAGTGTGGGACCCACAGGACATGTAGATGGTTCTGTACTAGAGAATCATTGAGATAGATCAGACTCTGCACTTAGCAGGAGCAGCTAGGACTCAATAACTATGTTTTGGTGGATTGTCAAACGAAGGGTATATGTATTTTGCTCTTTGTTAGCTTTTACGTTTAGTCTCTAATGACTGTGAACTGCTACTAATGGTTGTAAGTTACGTATTATGTTTCTTATATGAAATAGGCATTCATGCCTTTTTTCAAAAAAAAAAAAGAAAAAAAAAATTGATCGTGCTTGTTATTTTACCTGTACATCCATTAACAAGGTAAGGATTACCCTGATACCCCTTTAAACACTCGCAAAGATATCCTGGGCCATTAACGGAATCATAACACTCGCTATTTATGCTACGGCATCCATATAATTCTTGGTTTTTCTGTGCCTGTGAACAATCCATTTTCTCCCTTAATGCCCAATCGACCCACACTGGCATGCTCGTGTTTTTAGACATGGTCAAGTTTGACTTGCCAAATCTAAACCAATCCTTTCCTTTTGAAGGTTTAAACCAATCCTTATCTACCAAGAATGCATAATCGCAAGGGTTAAAGGATAGTAGTGCGTCATGGTTGTCGTCACGAATAGTAATCGAGTTATCAGTAAGACCAGAAGGAATGGTAACTTGGCAACAACCCACGCCTGAGCAGGACCCATCGATTATGTTGCTTGAGTCATTGCAGTACGACATGCAGCCAGCGTAGTACATATACGAATCGAGACGGTCAGTGCTATCCCTCTGGCTTTTGATATAAGCCAGGGTGTTGCACCCGATTACCACAAGTAGGTTGTGGGTGTTTGAGATCCTGCATAGGTAGGAAATTATTAACTAAGATGAAATTTTATACAGTTTTGTTAGCAACAATTGCTATAGAATTAGTTCACTAAAAAAATTGTTGCTACTAGCTTGGTTGGTCATGCGCAGTATTGGTATCCTGTGAGCACAGAGCTATGTTTGTAATTCGACTTGTTTTATGGGGATTCTCAGGATTTCAGGAGAGCGGTTAAATAACTTACAAAAGAAACAAAAAAGTCAATTGTCAATTAAGCTAAGGATTATTGGCTCTCGGTGAAATGCAACAATTTTGACAATGTAATTAAATAATTGAATTGCTTTATGAATTTTATGATCAATGGTGGTACCAACCTAACTCCATACTGTCAGACTGTTAGGATTTTTCCCAACTAAGGGCTGACCCAAATTTTGGCCCGGATGCAAAGTCAGAGATGGATGTTAATATTGTGATTGAGAGAGAATATAGCTTGCTCTCTCTTGTTACATGCCAAAAGGAGAAGAAAGTGATAGGCGGCCGGAATTTGAAACCCAGTGGTTTACTGTGCTATAACTGACAAAGGGTAGGGATGGGAATGGGTTGGATAGGGCCAGGTCTGTGTCAAGCCCTAAAACCTAAGTCTGGTCCTTCATTTCAAATGTTAGGCCTGGCTTGTTCAGCTCTGTTCTTGGGTCTAAAAATTGATCAAACTTGATCTAATTCGGCTGGATCCTAATCACGGTATTTATTTTTAGTGTATTTTGCTGTATTTTGTTTTTTTTAATGATATTTTTGTGTTTATAGATTTCTAACAACACAAATAGCATACACTTGAGTTTTACCTGTAAATGCCCTTCGGGTTAAATTGGACACCCTCTGTGTAGTAATCCTCTAGCCCGGATTCATTGTAGCACTGCCAACCAATTGGCAGCTGCACCTGGACCTCAGCAGCCTCGAGAGATAAGTTGAGAACTGGTACTGTGGTACCAGCTAGGGTTGCAGTATACTTTTTATTGGTGGTGGTGTTACTCATTTGGCATGTAATCTCAAAACCATCACGGAAGCATCCTGGGCCGATACCAAATGGATACGGGATGGTAAGATCACCACAGCTTGAACGGCATCCCGGCTGTGCACTTGCACTTGCTAGTGTAGTACATGGATATGCAAGAGCAAGAAGAGTTACCAGTAGAAGCCTTATTTTAGTCATGAAGAGAGGTTTCTACTTTCTAGGTTGCGACTTGCGAGTACATTTGAGAGGGTAAGAGTGGAAAGGAAAGGATAGGTCGAAATAAACTTGTGAATTGAAGCGACTCTATTAGAAGACTATATATACATAGGCTGAGGCTGAGGCTGAGGCTCCTTTCAAAAATTATGGGAAACATTTTCCCCACGAGAGGTTCCAGGAAAAATGTTCAAGTACCTACTACCTACTACAGTGGTAGTATTAACTTCATCTGCAAAAAAATTTAGAAAAAATATATTTTTATTCTTTTCTCATTTCTAGTCTGCTTAATTTATTCGTGCTGCAGCTCACAGAAGTTTCCGATCGACGACCTTCTGTACAAAGTCATTTGGGATCGAGTTGGGACCAACAACAACCATTTAATTATTTTTTCCTCTTTTTTTTTGAGGAATCTCGCCTCATATCTATTTTCACAAAGCTCCAAAAAAAAAAGTCAACTATATATATCATTAATTATTTGTTGGAGGTAAAGTGATGCAATCCATCAATTGTAAACAGCGCAAATAACAGTAAATTAAATAATTAATTGAAATGAAATGGACTCTTTACCTAGACGTAATTTTTAACATATGATGAACTAAATGTGGTCACATGATCACATCGGACTTTCGAGATTTGTTCCATTATTTATTAGTGTATAACCTCGAAGACCGGGGAAGGTCACCCAAGGTGTTCACATCGGACTTCAAAAATGAACTCAGACCAACCTTTGGCTCTGATTTTAAAATAAGGTAAAATTTAATTAGACAAGTATAATTTGTGTCCAACAATTAATTAACTTTGTAGAATATGCATGATGCAAGTATTTACGCACTAAACTAAGCAAAAAAACTATCAAACCTAAATTATATTGTTTAGTTCGATAAGAACAGGTTAATTTTTTTGGTTTTTGACCCTTTTGCTATTGGTTTTCTTAGTTCAGCACTAGCAAGTTCTATTCAAACAAACAAAAATATTATATTATTAAATAAATGATAGCACTGTTAACTCTAATGATAATAGTAATAATGAAGGTATTGATATAACTGATCAGTTCTTTTTCAAGTCCAACGCAGAAAAGCCTTCTAACCATGTCTTCATTAGAAATTAAAAACTGAAAGAAGAACAAGACATATCCTTAAATAACATTAGTCTTTTTTGTGGAAAAGATAAATTAAAACATTATTTGCACTAACCGAGAAACCCATCTTCATACATTTCTATATTGTTTTTCCTTAGATAAATTAAAACATTCATCTGTCTTTGTCTTCTCTTCCAATTTTCATCGGTATCATGGTTGGGACCACCATGAATCTGTGTGCCAACTGGAGAAAATTAGTTTAAAACTAAGCTAGTTGAAGGGATTTAAAAATTAGTTCAGATCTATCTATCAGAATCCAGCTGCTCATATGTACACTAAATAAGAATAGGAAATGACTAACTAACAGAGTTGTTAGTGTTGACTGTATATATATATGCAATCTTCTAATACTCTATTTGACTAGATTTGTAAAACATATGCTAATTGAATTTAATCTATTACATGATTTAGTGAGCTTGCAAGTTCAAAGCTTTAGATACAAGATCTATTGCAAAAAAGGTGTTGCTCTGCTCTGCTCTGTACCATAGAAGGTGTTACCCGGCTTTGCTGATTTTGAAGGGGAAGGGCTAACGAGATGAATGAAGGCTTTGCGTGCATAGAGGTCTTTGTAGGCTAATATCAGCAATCAATTTTGCATTGGATAGTCTTTTATACTGGTTTAATTTTCACTATTATTTTGTGCAACTTTTTCAAAATTTTGACTTATTATTTTGTTCACCTTATAATCATTCAGGGAACACAGACGGATAGGCTGAGAAGAGAAGGGAAAGAAAGAAAGCTTGATTAATTTTAGAATGTATTTTTGTAATAATTTAGGATTATTGTAATTTGGTGAACTTGAACTTGTTTAATTTTAATTATTTGTTGATCTTTATTTCAGATTGTTAATTTTAAGTTTGTTTCATATCTTGATGCTTGTTTGATCACTCAAAAGAGAGCGATGATTCTTTTAAAATTTATAAACTCGGAAATGTTATTGATTCGGATCGCAAGCGCACAATCCTTATCGAATAGTATAATCGAGGTCGATCCACAAGAAATATTGGTCTACAGTCTTGAGCAATCAAATCACAATATTTTCAAAGGCTAGACAAAATCTGAAAATTGAGAGTTTGGAATTGTGATCAATGTAAATTTGGCAACAATTAAAAGTAATTAAAATAAGGGGGAATTTCATGTATATCCCTCAAAAGTTTCAATATTTACGTATTTATCCCTCCAAAATCAATAATTACATATTTATATTTGAAAATTGTACAAACTCATATATTTGTCTACTCTAACTCTATAACATATAAAATATCTCTAAAAATAATTAAATAATAATTTTTATACCATTGAAATTTATTTTACAATATTAATTAAGAATATGTTGACCATTATGCCCTTCGTTTATGTCACTTTAGTCTGCCTGAGTTCTCTTCTCTTTAAGACGCCGAACCTCCCGCTTCTCTCTCCAAACGTTCCAAATCACATATTTCTCCCCGCCTTCTCTTGTCGCCTCCCCTCTCACATATTTCTGCCACCCCTCGCTGCTTTAATTTTTCCATCTTCGTTTGGAGAGAAATGCGGGAGTTTTGGTGTCTTAGAGAGAAGAGAACTCAGGCGGACTAAAAAGACAGAAACGAAGGGCATAATGATCAATATATTATTAATTAATATTATAAAAATTAATTTTAAAGTTTTAAAAATATTATTTAATTATTTTTGGAGGTATTTGATATGTTATAGAGTTAGATTGGACAAATATGTGAGTTTCTACAATTTTCAAGGATAAATATGTAATTACTGATTTTAGAGGGATAAATATGTAATATTGAAACTTTTAAGGGATATACATGAAATTCCCCCTTAAAATAAAGATAGAGATGAGAATTTCTAGGGTTTCGGCACACCATTGCTACTCAATCCACTTTGATATTCTACTTCTGTCGGGTCTGATTACCTGTTGTTGTTAATGGAAGACACTACATAGGACACTGCGAGTCACTTACGCAAATGACGGGACTTCCACCGGGATACTACATAGGACACTGCGATTTATCTTACGCAAATGACAGATCTCTTAAATACACAAGTTACTACATAGGACACTGCGATTTATCTTACGCAAATGATAGAACTTGGTTTGCGTTTTGTGGTTCTGATTTATGGTTTCCCCGCGAAGGTTTTCTTCACATAAATCTAATGGCTTCCAACGATGCTAACTCGTCCATCATCATTTTTCTACCAATAAAGTACTGTCACTACCCTAGGATTAAACTAGATCATCGAAATCAGGTGAAGGGAGAATAAATTGCAAAAGCATTTCAATCAACAACAAGAAATCATAATCAACAGAAAATATATATATCAAAGCATCATGAGTAACAAGGTTTACTGCCTAGCCCCTAAGAAAAGAACTTAGCCGCGGAACGGCATCATTACAACACTCCTCTCTTTCTCACTTCAATTAAATCTAACCCTAATCACCAAAATTACAAAGATGAGTTTCTTTTCTATCCAAGGGCCTTAGATAGGAGTGAGGGGACGTCTGGAGATGAGTGGAGGCCAAGAAACACGGTCTGGACACGCTTGTGGCAGTTTTTCCCAGAGGGCGCCTTGGTTACGGACCGTATCAGGTGATACGGTCCGTATTCATACTTTGTCAGTGAGGGTTTTAATGCGTATCACACCATCTCCTGGTCCGTATTCAGTTAGGTCAGTATCAACTAATACGAACCGTAACAGGGCCTTAGTCGATGAGTGTCACTTGTCCGATTGACCTGATTCTTGCTCCATTTGATGTGAAATAGTCCCAAAAACTGTTTTCTGTAATAAAATACAAAGAAGGGTGACCGTAACTTTTTTCTCTAATTAATTAAACATAAGTGTGAGATAATATGCAAAACTTAAGCTAAAACCCTAGGTAATTCATCATCATTTTGACTCTGATCATTGTTTCATATATAGGCTAGCAAAAATATATGGTAGCTGGCCAAATATTAAAATTATGTTTTTAAAATAAAAAAGAATTCAGGATCGCGCTGTTTATAAAAAGAACGTTCATGATAGTGTCTTATCAGGATCAGCTATTAATTAAAAGCCATTCTTGATTGTCCGAATCAGGAACGATTATATGTAAACGACCATCCTTCATTGTAGAATCAGGATCGGCTATATGTCCGTTCCTGATTAGTGGTACTATCGGTAACGCCTGGGTCAGTATCGCTCATAGGTCTGTTCCTGATGTATATTTTTGACTGTTCCTGATGTTTAATTCTCCACTAGTGTAATTGTAACTAAAACCGACTCAATTCACAAAAAAAATCAAATCCTATCTCAATCTGAACCAACCCAACTCAAAATCTGTCCCAACAAAAACAAAACCTCAAATTGATGACTTCCCTGCTTAACGACCTTAAGACGATCACAAATAACCGACCAATTGAAGAAATCGACGAAGGAATCAACCTGGAAAGCTCTTCTCAAGCCAAAACCCTAAAATCAACAAACACGGTGGCGCCACTGCCTCCGGTCAACTCCCGGCGCTGACAGTGGGTCTATCGTAATCCCCTTCAGTGAGGCAACTTCAATGGTGCCAACCTCATGTCTTGCCATGACCTGTAGCTTCGGCGATGTCAAGATGTACTCGGCCAGCTAGAGTTTAAGTTCACATCAAAACCTACACGAAAATTGAAAAGGCCCTGACTGTTTGATTGAGGTGCCAAATAGAAAATTCAAAACAAAACGCGGATCATGGCTTCACACGATTCCTGAGGAGATCCCAAACGCCCCCTTTTCTCAATTTAAAAGCCCAACAGCCACTAACAGAACGTGGCCCTGAGTCAATTAAATCGACTCCATCAAGTCGGCACAAATCCTAAATCACAATAAACCAGATCTTGAGGCCCAGCATGAGTTTTGACAACCTAAAAACGATTAAAAATCAATCCCATGGCTTGCACCAATCTCAGAACCCAAATAAGAATTAGATAAAAAAAACCTTTTTGCCAATAATTTCCTAATTACAAAAACTTAGAGCGCAGCCCGTAAATATTTACCAAAATACCTCTGGCTCCGTAAAATCGCGTCAAATAAACCTTTGGTGACTTCTTTTATTTTCCAGACTTTATATTATAGAACTCCCAAATTACTACCACAATTCCTTAGAAAATTACAAATAAGTCCAAAAGACATTTTCTCAAAAGATATAGCAAAAATCACTATCTTTTTTTTTGCGAAAAATGGCCAAAAGCTAATGCAAGGTATCAATTTTCTTAATTTATTTATCGCAAACGTTTTTTTAGGCTATTTTGACAGCTTTTGGAGAAAGTTGCGTACTTAGGTCAAAAACGGAGCAAAAGTATTATATTTAGGCGATTTCTGGAGATAGCACAAAATCATGGCATCGCATGGAGCATGCAACACATCACACGAAGTGCACAACATGCGAAATGGCGAAATTACAGCAAAATCCGCTAAGTCAGGAAGTCGTGCGGGTTCACCTATGCCGCACGATCCGTGGACTCAATCCGGACTATTCTGATCTTGATCAGTCTCCACCGTTGTTGCTATTTTCGGCAGAATTCATCTAGAAGTATGTGATTGTTTCAGAGCCAAGTTATATTTGTTATTTTTGGCTCCATCTACTCAAACTTGGAGTGCACTTCAAGTTTCCACCTTCTCCACTATTACCACTACTCCACCTCTCATTTAGGAAGGCTATAAATACCCCTCTTGTAATTAGATTTAGCGTGTTTAATTGTATTAAGTCCATATAATTGAGATTAGCAATTATCATTGCTAGGTTAGGTTAGAGAGTTACTTAGAGAGAGAAGGGTAGCCATTGGAAGCCAAGCAGGAGAAGAAGGCGTTATCTAAGGAGGCACATGTTCATCCATCTTCAATTAGGTTATAATTTATGTTATCTTTATTTTATTCATTTTATTTTGCCATGGCCATGAGAAGCTAAACTTCTCATCTATAGGGTGATGGTTGTATTCGATTTCTTAATTATGATTTAATATAATGTTTATGTTTTGTTTATGTTGATTTGAATTTACTTTATTATTTGAATCATTTTTATTAAGTCCTTGCATACATAGTTCTGTCTACTATATGCTAAATCCCTCCACATACCATTAGGTGAAAACTCGTTGCATCATTGTGTGAGAAGGATAATGTATGTAAGTACTTCGAACACTTTGGCTAACAAGACTTGGCAGCGGTTCAAAAATTAGGGTTAGAACCCAATGGGCTCCCTTGGCAAGATAGCGTAAATTGTCAATTTAAATTATATTAGGAAACACCTAGATTAGGTAGGGTCTTTGGGATATTTCAACTGCGGGGTAGTATAGAGAAATAATATACTTACATACCTAAAACACTTTAGCCTTGATAGCCCAAAAGCCAATCGCAAGATTGGAAAACCTTTCAAATCACGTAAACAAGAACACAGCACATCCTGCGGGGTAGTGACAGTGCCGCATGTGGGGTAGCTGTGGAATAATCTATTCCGCATGCGATAGTGATAATGCAGCATACGAGTTAAAGAAACGTCGAAATTTATATTTTGCATAATTAAGAATGAGAGAACCTGAACCCTAGAGGCCCTCTATTTACAGTTTAACTCGAACCTCAATACAATTAACGCCACCACATGCATAGGGGTCTCCACGCATAATCAAGTCAAAGCTCGATCTCTTTAATAACTCAAAAGCTAGAAGCTTTTTTTTTTTTTTTTTTTTGAGGAAATAGCTAGAAGCTTTCAGAACCGTAAGAAGCGCAAGTCTGTGATCACCACTAGATGACAGGAATTAAATTTACTCTTTATTTTAGAAAGACTAACCTTAGTTATATATTAATATTCACAACAACAAAATTCGGAATTTCAAACTCACTCGGGTATTGTAATCACTCTACACGTTACTCTACACGTTACATAAGAATCTTAATTTCAGGTCAGCTTTGTTTTCTTGGGTTTTGGTGGATGGAACTGAACTCAAAGTCTCAAACCAACCTTTAGCCCTGATCTTCCTGGAAATGTTGTAGGTCCAATTTTAAAGAAGATAAGAAGCTTAATTAGACAAGTTTAATTTTTGTGATATAATAGCTAGATAGAAATCTAATGCAAGTATTTTTCAGACCATCCAAACCGTTCAACATGATATCTATATTAAAATGTGCTTGGAGATAAAATTTTATATTGTTTTGAATTTTTTTACTATTTATTGAGTATTTTACAAAACTGCTGTTTTTAGACAATTCTGGACCATTGAAAAATAACAGTTTTGTAAAACACTTAATAAATAGTAAAAAATTCAAAAAAAATATAAATTTTATCTTCAAGCACATTTTAATATAGTATCATGTTGAACAGTTTAGATCGACTGTTTGGACTTTTAAAATCGCAAAAATAAATTATTGTAAGATGTTGTAACTTATAAATGTTATAAGTGGATCCCTCCTCTATATATATGAGGAGTTTTCGGATGACATCATTTTTGGTGACATCGGATGACACCATTCATTTTCAAAGTTTTCAAAGTCCAAACAGTCGATCCAAACCGTTCAATATGATGAATATATTAAATGTGCTTGCAGATCAAATTTTATATTTTTTGAATTTTTTACTATTTATTAAGTATTTTACAAAATCGTTATTTTCAGACCATTGAATTTTTTTACCCATCTTAATAAATAGTAAAAAAATTCAAAAAAAATGTAAAATTTGATCTGCAAGCACATTTTAATATATCTATCATATTGAACAGTTTGAATCGATTGTTTGGACTTTGAAAATGTAGGGTGTCATTCGATCTCTCATATATATATATATATAGAGATAGACGTACTATGGTGAGTTGTGAAGTAAAACAACGTTTTACTTCACGTTCATATCCCATTTTGAAAATCCAAACCATCGATCCAAACCGCTCAACATGATCTCCATGTTGAAATGTGCTTGGAGACCAAATTTTACATTTTTTTGGATTTTTTTACTATTTATTAAGCCACTTTGAAAATCGCTAATTTGAGTGAACAGTAAAAAACAGTAAAAACTTCTGGACCATTCGATTAGCGATTTTCAAAGTGGCTTAATAAATAGTAAAAAAATTCCAAAAAATGTAAATTTGGTCTCCAAACACATTTCAATATGGATCATGTTGAGTGGTTCGGATTGGTTGTTTAGATTTTTAAAATAAGAATATGAGCGTGAAGTAAAAATGACCTCTTACTTTGATTCTTGATGACCAATCAAATCAATTCAAAATTTCATCGCTTCTTCATTTGATTCTTGATGAATTTAATTGAGCTAATAATGTTCCTTAATATGTTTTTTTTCAAATGATCAGGGATATACTTCTTACAAGTTCATCATGTTAATCAAAGAATGCTGAGGATATCAAATAGCAATTTTTTTGAGAAAATAGGAAAACTACTTGACCTCTATATAATTTTCACAAGTGGCGCCACTACTACAAGATCTATTTGGGAGAAACTATTTGATCATTTTTTTTTTATATCTAAAATCGGAACAATTAAAAAATTCATGAGACAGATTAATAAACAATGGACAGGTGTGAATTTTTTACGAGTAAACTAAAATTTTCAAGTTATATATTGCAGATGATTTTTAACTTTGGGATTTTCCTCAAACAATTCGTTGCAGCTAAAGGTTTAACGAGTCAAAAGGTTTGCAGAAAAGGGTAATATTAATTCGTTAAACAATAATATGATTTTTTTTCCGCGCAATAATTAGTTTATTACCCATTTTTTCTGAAATTGTCTGAGAAGGAGAGGCATTTTTTTATCTAAGAACCCCTAAATTTTTTTGATGACAACTATTTTCATATTTTGGTTTGAGATTTAAAAAAAAAAAAAAAAAATACGCATCTCGTGTGTCTGATCAACATGAATCCAATATCAGAAATATCTTATGACTGTTTTGTACAAATTATATTTTATTTTTGGAATTGATCCAAATAATATATATTATTTATATTAGCTAAGAAGAAGAGAGATAAATAATTTTCCATACATTACGATTTTGCTTAAATAATACGTAATCAATTAAGTAAGCATTGCTTGTATTAGAATTACAGAGAGCAGAAATCTGAGGGGATTGAATGAATTATTTTCTAATTGATTGTTTTTTTCTTATTACAATTTCCTATTTATAATTACAAAGGCACAATATAGCCGTTTGTACTATTTTCCTATTTATGGTAATGACGGTACACGTTACCGTTATATTTATTTCTATTTTTGGTATTTAATCTAAACCCTAGGATCTTAGATAAATGATCGATGATGATGATTCTGAGATCATTCTTCAACACTCCCCCTCAAGCTAGGATTGTAAATGTCGAATAATCCTAGCTTGCTTGTGATATTCTCGAATGGTTTCGGATCTAATCCCTTCGTGAAGATATCGGCTAATTGATCCTCACTTCGAACAAAGGGTGTCTCAATTTCTTTTGATTGCACCTTTTCTCTAATGAAATGGCAATCAACTTCTATGTGTTTAGTTCGCTCATGAAACACGGGATTGGATGCAATGTGTCGTGCCGAGTTGTTATCGCAATACATCTTCATAGGTTGATCAAACATGATACTCATATCCTTGAGTAATTGCTTAAGCCATACTAGTTCACTCGCGGTTGATGCCATGGCTCGATATTCCGCTTCCGCGCTTGATCTTGCCACGACATTTTGCTTCTTGCTTTTCCATGTGACTAAATTTCCGCCTACAAACGTGCAAAAACCGGTAGTTGATTTTCTATCGAAACTTCCGGCCCAGTCTGCATCAGAATAGCCACATATATTGTTAGAGTTATTGTTTTTCATCCAAATACCTTTACCGGGATTTCCTTTTAAATATCTTAAAATTCTATTTATGGCTTCTAAGTGAGAGGTTCTAGGTGAGTGCATAAATTTACTTATTTGGCTTACGGAAAAAGAAATATCCGGACGGGTTACCGTTAGGTATATTAATTTTCCAACAAGTCTTTGAAATTGGTTTATATCTTCTAAGGGTTCACCATCCTCAATATTTAATTTACACTTGTTGTCTATTGGTGTTGAGATTGGTTTACAACCTATTTTACCGGTTTCTTTTAACAAGTCAATTGTGTATTTTCTTTGTGAAATAAAAATGCCCTTTTTTGAGTAAGCTACTTCTATTCCTAAAAAATATTTTAGGTATCCTAAATCTTTAATGTCAAATTTATTTTTTAATTGCATTTTGAATTTTGTAATTTCTTCTAAGTTATTTCCGGTGATTATGATATCATCTACATATACCAAAATTAGAGTGATGTTGTTTCCATTTTGGTTTGTAAATAATGAATGGTCGGCACTACTAATTTTAAAACCACAAGAAATTAAATAAGAGCTAAGTTTGCCATACCATGCCCGTGGAGATTGCTTCAACCCGTAGATTGATTTATTTAGCCTACAAACCATGTTAGAGTCGATTTCCAATTTATGACCGGGTGGTAATGTCATATATACCTCCTCCTCAAGTGTTCCTTGAAGAAAAGCATTTTTAACATCCATTTGGTAAAGGTTCCAACCATTGTTTACCGCAATGGAGAATAAAACCCTAACGGTATTCATTTTGGCAACCGGTGCAAATGTCTCGTTATAATCAATACCATAGGTTTGAGTAAAACCTTTTGCTACTAGTCTTGCCTTATACCGTTCTATTGTGCCATCACTTTTATATTTGGTTTTATATACCCATTTACAACCAACGGGTTTTTTGTTTTTTGGTAGTGAAACAATTTTCCAAGTTTTATTTTTTTCTAAGGCATCTAGTTCTTCCTTCATGGCTTTACACCAAATTGGATTTTCAATGGCTTCTTGATAATTTTTTGGCTCTAATTCATTTTCAACACAAGTGAGAAATGTTTGGTATTCGGATGAGATTTTGTCATATGTGACAAATTTCTCTATTGGATATTGTACGGTATAAGTTACATAATCTCTAAGTCTAGTGGATGGTTGTGGTACCCTATGTGACCTTCTAACTACTTGGTCATCTTCTATCTCAATTTCACTAGTATTATTGTCAAATTCATGACTTTCTTCATGAGGGCTCGTTTCAACTCCATAGTTATGAGTTGGTTCAAAGTATTGGTCACCTATGTAAGGTACTACCATATTAAATTGGTCATTTTTACATACTTGGTCAATTTTTTCCTTTTCTTTAAAATAAGGTTCATCTTCCCAAAATATGACATTCCTAGAAATAAATATTTTTTTGTTAATTGGATCGTAACATTTATAACCCTTTTTGTAATGTGAATATCCTAAAAAAATAGTTTTTTGAGATACAAAATCAAGTTTATCTTTTCTTTTAATATGCACAAAACTTGTGCATCCAAATACTCTTATGTGATCATATGTAATTTTTTCTTGATAAAGGATTTCTAATGGACTTTTGTTTTTTAAAACTACACTAGGCAATCTATTAATTAGATGTGTGGCGCAAAGTATGGCATCCGACCAATAAATTTTCGGAACATTATTTTGAAATAGTAAAGAGCGTGTCATTTCTAACAAGTGTCTATTTTTTCTTTCCGATACTCCGTTTTGTTCGGGGGTATTTATGCAAGTTGTTTGATGTATAATTCTTTTTTCTTTAAATAATGTTGAGAAATTTTTGTTTATAAATTCCGTTCCATTATCCGACCTAAATATTTTTAGTTTTGCATTAAATTGATTTTCTATGAGACATAGAAATTCCTTAAAACAATTAAACACTTCATCCTTAGATTGAAGTAAATATAGCCAAGTAGTTCTAGAAAAATCATCAATAAATATAACAAAATATTTGAATCCATTATATGAAATAATTGGGGCCGGTCCCCATACATCGGAGTGAATCAAATCAAACATAGCTTCACTTTTGCTAGTGGAAAGGGAAAAAGGAAGCTTTGTTTGTTTTGCTAATTTGCATGTTTCACAATTAATACAATTTAAATTTTTAAAATCTAAAACACTATTTAAAATCTTGTCGGACGGATGACCAAGTCTCTTATGCCATAAGTCAAAATTAATGGATGTCGCGGAAGCACAAAGTAATTGTTTTGATTGCAAAAGATAGTGTCCATTTTTAAGAATTCCTTCACCAATCTTCTCGCCGGTTTCCCGGTCCTGAAATACGACATTTTCACAAGAGAAAATTGCATTACAATTTAATTCTTGTGTCAATTTATTTATAGAAATTAGGTTTATGGGAAATGTATCTAAATATAGGACATTCTTAATTTGTCTATTATATAGATTAATTTCGCCTACCCCATTTATATATGCTTTCATACCATTCGCAACGATCACATATTGGTTATTGTTGGTCGGGTTCAGATTTGATAAAAGTTGTTTATTTCCAAACATATGGTTCGTGGCACCACTATCTAAAATAACTTGATCAAATAATTTAAAATTTGAGTTAGAAGCGATACCACATGTTGGAGCATTTTTGCCTAGCAACATACTTAGCTGCTGGAAAGATAGTGTTACTTGATCCTCTGACCCGTTAGATCCACTTTCTGACCCACCAGCACCATGTTTGTTCATGTTGAATATATGTTGTTGAGACAGACCCGTTAAGCCATAGGGTGTCGGACCCGCTTGAACCCCAGATCCACTTCCAAGGTCCGGACCCGTTAAGAAACCTGGCGGACCCGCTTGCCTTGGATTCGGGTTTAATTGAGTTGGCGGACCCGACACAGTGAATCCCCTGGTCTCTCCCTCTTTCTCCCATTTTCGCCTCTCTTCCTCCCTGTCGCTGCCTCTATCGCCACCTCTAGCCGCTCCCTTCTCCACCGTTTGAAATTTTTTCGGTTTAAGATGCGGGTAAAGGAACCAGCATCGGTCTTGGCTGTGACCCTCCTTCTTGCAATGGGCACATCTCTCGGTTGATTTGGGACGATTTTGAAATCTAGGGTTTTGAGAGAAGCTTGGATTTTTTACGGCAAAGGCATGGGTTTCGTGTCCCTCACCATTGCTGGTTTGTGGACCACCCATGGCCAGTCGGCGGCTTTCTTCTTGTTGGATCATTTGGGTTATTGAGGCATAGGAGGGTACGATGGTTGTGAGCAAGAGCTGTGACCTTACGGCTTCGTAACTGGGGTTTAACCCCGAGAGGTAATCAAAAATGTCATCTTCTTCGATTCTTTTTTGAATTACCAGTGGATCTGTTGTTGAAGGTCGGTAACACCGAAGTTCGTCTTTTTTCTTTTTTAGAGCACCGATGTATTCAGTGTTGCTCATTGTTCCTTGTTGTATTTTTTGGATTTCTTGTTTCAGATGGTAAACATGTGAGAAGTTGTTTTGCTGACCGAAATGAGCTTGAACTGCATCCCACAGTTCCTTAGCTGTTTCGGTTGTGATGAACAAATCTGCAACAGCAGGTTCCATTGATCCCATGAGCCAAGTCATGACTCGATCATTCTTGGATTGCCACTGTCGCATTGCTTTTGTTTCTAATTCGGTTGCCTCTGCTGGTTTTGCTGGTTCAGGTTTTTTTATCTCCCCTGTGATGAATTCTAGTAATTCTCTGCCACTGAGAGCTCGTTTTGCTGATCGTGACCATGACAGATAATTTCTGTCATTGAGCAGAACATTGGTGATTTTGGAAGAGTTAGTAGCTTCCATTGGTAGCTGCCCTTCTAATGACATCTTGTTGATGCTTGTTGTTGATTGTGTTTTTCTGGTATTTTTGCTGGTACCGACTAGCTTTGCTAGTTTGGATGGCACTTGTGCGGAATTTTGAATCTATTGCTCTGATACCATATTAGAATTACAGAGAGCAGAAATCTGAGGGGATTGAATGAATTATTTTCTAATTGATTGTTTTTTTCTTATTACAATTTCCTATTTATAATTACAAAGGCACAATATAGCCGTTTGTACTATTTTCCTATTTATGGTAATGACGGTACACGTTACCGTTATATTTATTTCTATTTTTGGTATTTAATCTAAACCCTAGGATCTTAGATAAATGATCGATGATGATGATTCTGAGATCATTCTTCAACAGCTTGTGTTTCCGAATTTAGCATATAGCTAAATAAAGTAGTTTTGGATTTTCGAGGGTAAATGGGTCATTTCTATATACTTTCAATTCATACACAGTGACATTTCAAATTATATGTGCTTGTGTAAGAGTTAGAAGTAGAGAAATGACCCATTTTACATGTACCCTTGAAAACCGACTAATTAGAAGGCTGATATTTATCATAAACATACTACATTACTAAATAATTAATAAATAGTAAAATGAGTACTTTATAAATTTAAAATGTGTTTTTATAGAAAAAATAATAAAATGGATAAATTTGTGAGTTTTTGAAATTTAGAAGGGTAAAAATGATATTATGAACTTTAGATGGAAAATACGTAATTTTGATGTTTTTGAGAGATATACATGAAATTCCCCCTTAATTAAAAATGTAAATAATTTTAATCCTAATTTAAAATTGAGGAGGGTTCAAATACCTCATGTTTTTCATGCTTCATCACTTTTCACATCCTTTATCTTTGTTTTCAAAGTCTAAACAGTCAATTTGAACCGCTCAACATGATTGACATATTAAAATCACTGTTTGTGGTCGTATCATCCAATCGAGCACCACCAGGGCTTCCTTGCCCAATAGCAATTTCATTGTTATGCTGATTGTGTCGAACACAAACCTGGCATGCTCCATCAGCACCACGTAGCTGCAGGGGTCGAACCCGACCAGGTATACAAATAGCCATGACCACATGTAATTAAATTTAGTGTGAGACGGTGTCTAACCTAAGGATTGAATAATTGATTACTTGTAAAATATATGTGTGGGTCACATGCCAAAGCAAAATCATCTATTCTCTCTGTAAATTTCTATATTCCTAAGTTTTTATGATACCAGCTGGTAATAATTAATCCCCTTTGGAATGCCGGTTGGCAGCAGCTGATCACCGAACAAAAGATTCCCAGTTGTCATAATTTTTCTGATCCTTTGTAATATTTGCCAGAATATTTAATCAGCAAACGAAATCTTGGTATAATACGACAAAATAAACAATTACCATATAGCAGCAACACAACTATTAACATAAAATAATATGCGTTATATACTGATGGATGAAATATCAACATTTCCCGTGCCACGTCAGCAACGATTAATTAATTGGATCAGTGCTGTTAAATGCGGTTCTTTAATGGACCTTATTTAATGAATTTTTTTATCAATGAAATTGTTAGTAGGCATATAAAGCCACTAACCTTTGGGAAAAAAAAACCCATAATCAATCCAAAGGTTTGTATGTGTAGGTGTAAAAACTAAAAAAAAATAAAAATAAAAGAAGTCTTCAAGTGAAGTTTAGCTCAATGACTTGATAAAATTGCACAAAACGATTTGTGTGAACAAATATATCAAATCAATTTTAAATTTCATCGTTTCTTCATCTGACCATCTGATGAATATAATTGATCTAATAATTACCGAGTTCAGGTCATTATCGACTAGAGACAAGTTGCGTTCCACACAAATGGTGGTGAGGGGAATGATGAGGTTGCTGGTGATGTCGTGGCTGAAATGTTGGGTTGGTATAATTAAGGTCAACTTCAACTTGGATGAAGCATGGTGGGGACTACTTGATATTAACTATTCTCTTCTGATGATTATAAAATAGATGCAACTGGGTATATATTAAGATTCATTTATTGTAACCATTGACTATAAATTAATCACGCAATGACAGATATCCATGTGCAAGCCTATTGCACTCTATATGCAATAGTGTAATGAGTTACTAATTAACCAGCTGTCGTGTTATTTGTTGCACTTGCACGAATTTATTAAAAGTATGTTGATTTTGTAAAATATTTTTCCGTGCCATGGTCCTGCCATAAGCTGAACTTGTAATAGAACGCAATTCATAGTTATTGTTGCGCAACATACTGGCTACAGGCTGGCGGAAGCATTTTTGGAATATTATCTGGCGATATTTCACTGTGATTGTTTTCTATCTTTAGGAGATTAGCAGTTTTATTTGTTTCTTTTCTTGAGCACTTAGCTTAATTGTATTTGCTTCTCCCTATATTAAAAGCTGTTTTTCTTTTAGTTACCACATAATAAAATAAAAATTAAATGAATACCACTGTTTGGGAATGGACGGTGCGCGTACTGAGGACACGTACTGCACTCAGAGTGACCCATCGACCCGTTAAACCTGGTGCGCGGACTGGATAGGCGCATGGCGGTAAAAAAGATATTTAACCCCCCCTGCGCATCGGATTAGTACGCAACCCGCCCGAGATCCTTCCCTCCGCGGTAAAAGGTAAATTTTTTTTTTTTAATTATTTTTATATTAGTTTAGGGTTGTAATAGGGGTTTATAATTGGCCAAAATTGAGTAGAATTGTTGTAAATAGTTCAAATGGTACCAAAAATTAGTAAAATTGTAAATAAATAATATTTTGTTCTATTGTAGACCAAATTATGTTAGAGTTGAATATAAATGCACTAAATTGATCCAAATTTGTACCAATATTTTACCGATGGTATCCAAAAATTAGGAAATTAAAAATGTACTATAGTTGTGGTATTTTACACCCAAATTGACTAGAAATGCACCAAATTGACCCTGTATTGTTCGAATTAACCCAAAATGGATTATTTTTTAAATCGACATTGTCCAACAATTAGTAAATTACAAATGTACCATATTTGTGATTTTTTTAGACCAAAATTGATTGGAATTGCACCAATTTGTAGTATGCGTCAACAAGCGGAACCAAACAAACCGGTATGCCTTATGACGATGTTGATTTGGCCCGGACCATCTTTCCGCACTTGATGAAAGAGAGTCTGAGCCCCGTTTGTTGGTTCCCGTACAAGAACCATAAGATGAGAAATGCATATGTAAGTTTACAGTTGTTAACTACTTTCAAATAATGTACATATTTAATTGAATAAATATATATGTTACATTTGTGTTTAATTTGAAATTAAATGAAGACTCATGACCTCACGTCGACACGCAACAACTAGATGAGTATCCTCTACGACGAGCGATTCGCACCGGCATTACAGCAGATGGGTTTGTGGCATGTGTCCCAGCTACTCCCTTGATTGCAGATGTCGCTCTTATATCTGCGTTGGTCGGTGGCGGCTGGAGACGCACACCTTCCATCTGCCTATCGGAGAGAATACGGTGTCTCTCCAGGACGTGAGTTGTCTGTGGAGCTTGCCCATTACTGGAGATGTTGTGACGGGTGTGGAGTACGGAGAGTTCGCACAGCTCGTTACCGAGCTGCTGGGCAATGGGTTGATGAAACAGAGGAGTACCAGGAGGGGTCAGATCTTGTCGAAGAATGACATTAGCATACCACTCTTGCGGCAGCGGTTCAGGTAACCTTTATTTTTTTAAATTAATTATTTGATATTATTTTTCACAATTCTGACTAAATTCATTTGAATTTACAGTGGAGTCCTAGATGCGGATGCTGATGCCGAGACGGTGGATCAGTGGACTTGGGCTTACATCATGGAGATGTTTGCCTGTTGGATGTTCCCAGATTCCTCGAGGGCCACTGTTCCCGGGTGTCTGCTTGAGTAGCTGAGGGACCTGGCCAAGCCGAAACAGATGAACTGGGGTGTAGCAGTTTTGGCATGTCTATACCGGGGTTTGTGCGCCGCTTGTCAGGTATATAATTAATTTTAATTTTTTAAATAAATGGTTACACAAGGAAAAATCAAAATTAATTGCAATTTGTATTCAAATATAGAAACAAGCAGAATTTGTACGGTCCCGTTGGTCTCCTCATGCACTGGTCATGGACGAGATTTCCATTCGGTCGTCCACAACCACGAGTGAAAGGTTGGGCTCCAGATTGGGGGAAGCCCAACCCCATTACATGTCCGGCGTACGCGCAGAGATTCTGCTCAAGAAAGACATTCGTCCAGACCCCGCATGGCAGACCTACAGGAGTTGATTTCTTCCGGAGTCAGTTTGAGCAGATGACTCCAGACAGACACGTTTGCTGGCGGCCGTACGACGAGCGTTACGCCGTTGAGGACGATGATGCTGTTCCTCAGTCCTTCCTGTACCTCCTGCCTGCTATATGCTTTCAGCAGCGTGAGTTCTGGTTTGCTCAGGTACTGCTTATACCACTTATTAGTGTATGAAATTATTTTCAGTCATATTATGTAGGTTTATTTATTTTTATATACTTGCAGGTACCACTTATATTTTATCAGGTGGTCGAGCATTATTACCCTGGATGGGTAATGCGTCAGTTTGGGATGGCTCAGCCTTTTCCGGTCCCTCCTTCCATCACAAAGGAGTTGTGGCACGAGCTGCATAGGGAGCTCAACACTGCAACAAGCAAGAATTGGCAGACTGTGCACGCCCATTATGTGAGCCAGCTTGAGGCGATGGGTGACAGGATCCCTGATCACCTTCGGTCGTATGCTTTCGAGGCATACGACCAGAGATACCGCACTTGGTATCAGGAGTACTGTGCATTTACGGTCTACATGCACGGTCAGATCACCGAGATCAATGAGAAGCCTCTCTACGTACGACGCGACACAGTTTCTGATGAGTACGGCTTCATTCCTTGCGCTGGCGCGGCTGCACAGATAGAACATCAAGCAAGTCCTGATCAGCGCAAGAATGGCAATCACAAGAGGATGGAAAAAGATCGGGAAGAAATTGTTGTCTGTCCACATCGCCGGTCGTCGTCGCCGGGTACAGGGACCAGCTCGAGAGGGTCCTCAGGCTTTCAAATCTGTCGTGCTACGACGATTTGAAAGACATAGATGATGCAAATTCTGCAGAGCAGATGAGTACCGATGAGCCAGATTTCTTAGGCATTCACTCCGCGGCGACTGCAGAGGCAGCTAGTCTTGTAGTGGTATGTATATTTTTATATTTTGTTATAATATCATATACATTGTAAAACCTAACTTATCTATCTATTTTAGGGAGATATACCGCGAGGAGATGATGAGGAGGACAGGACAGATGTACCATTTGAGTTTCATTTGGGCTCTCAGTACGGTGCATATTCTCAGGATTACGGGTCTCAGGATTATCCATCATCTCCTATGTTTCACACTCAGCAGCCGCCAGTCCCATATCACACTCAGAGGAGCCAGCCCCACATCAGGATGTCCGTATCCACCTGCCTACTCTTTAGAGGCTACACATGACGTTGTTTTTGGTCCTGGAGCTTCTCAGGGACCATCTCAGGAGGACCAGGGACCATCTCAGGAGTACAGATTTGGGGAGATACATGAGGAGGCCCCACCATAGCCACCACGAGAGTATGAGCCCTTGGCACAGAGAGAGTGGCGGGGTAAGAGGATTATGAGAGATACGGTGCGGTATACACCATCGAGTAGGTAGAGGGCGGGGTATTCTGGATTGTTATTTGGATGTTATGTTGTGACGGATTTTTACTTTTACCGTATATTCTGTATGTTCTGTTATTATCTACCGTATGTTTTGTTACTTTTACTTTTACTTTTACCGTATGTTCTGTTATTATCTACCATATCATTCCAATAAAATATTGATCGTAAAAAACACAAATAAATTCAACACAACTAAAGTCTGCATCATAAGTAGCACAAATAAATATTACAAATAAAGTGAAATATATTATCCAATTGGGAATAAAAAGCAACAAGGGGTCAGTGCGCCTATCCAGTCCGCGCATCCCAGAGAAGCGTCTTTCCAATACGCGCACCGGGTCACCGGGTCACTCTTAGCGCGGTGCGCGTGCCCAGTCCGCGCATCGGCAGTGGTATTCATTTAATTTTTATTTTATTCCGTGGTAACTAAAAAAAACGGTATTAAAAGGGACATATATCGCTGCTGTACCTCGTAACAAATAGAAATTCATCATTAATAAAATCTGGGAGGGAGGGAGCTTTCTGGGAGTTTTGCGTCACCTTTTATTTTTTCCACAGTTATCAACACAACACGCTTCACAAGGAATAGTTACAACAAACCAGTAAGCAGTGGTTAGCTCTTTTGTCTCTTCCCAAAGTCAACCACCAGTTATCGTTCTCTTCAAAACCTCCATATCATCTCCTCCAGTCTGAATTTTTCAGAGCCAAATAATGATGACATTAATGTAAAGTCAAATGAAGAATTATTAACATCTTCATATCTAATATATGGATTGTATGTGCTCCAATATTCTTGAATACTACAATTAACAGCAACAAAGAAAAAAGAAAAATATATACTAACATTATTTTATAGTACCATTTCAAAAAGTCAGCCACTGAAAGAGTGCCACGTGGCAGTCTCTTAATGGGTGTTTTCTCGTGCGTAATCATGCATAGCCGTTGATCTAGCTTGGATGAATGGCGGGTAGCACTTAGTGAAAAGGAAAATTTCAGCAATTTATCTTGAAAGTTGAAACCACTTCCAAGTTGATAAATGTCATGGTTTTTGGTTTCCAGATCATTGTCTATATGTAGACCTATTAATGTATTGATAATGTATTGATATTTAGAAGCAACAAATTTATACACCATGTCCATTTTTAAATTTAGACGATTAATCTTTCTCCTTCGAGCTCAATCATTCATCTTTCTTGATAAAAACAAAAATGGCATGACCTTCATTCGCCGAACTTGAGAATCGGTCTGGAGTCATAAGAATCGGTCTGGAATCAGCGCAGACTCGCTCGACTCGGCCTATTTAACACTGTTCAACCCGGGTTTCTGTTGATAACTCGCTCTCCCGGAAACTTGGCCAGAAATCAGCTCAGTCAACTCCCGATTGCGGTCCGACTTGGCCGATTCCGGTCTGACTCGGCCGAGTTTGTAGACCATCGTTTTTTAATGGACCTTCTTATTTACTGGATTGTTTGGTACATTTTATTTAAATTTTATGTAACTACGAGCCTCACATAATGAAAGTAAAAAGAAATTCAATAATGTCTTGAAGCGGAATTTAGCTCGATTAGATGGTATTTTTTTTCTTTTTGAAAAAGACATAGTCCATGTCATTAAAGAAACTGAAAGGTCATACAAGAAAATTTCACATAACTACCTTATCAAGTCTGTATTTTAACATCAAAATTGAGATTACACAGCTCGCAGCCCCTCAAGAAACATACACGTGCACCACAGTTTGACCCTATTTGGCAATCCTATATTAACAAATAATCTATACATATATATATTAGAAAACTAATATCTCTCCAAAATTCTTTTTTTACCCAATGTCATCTGTCTTGGCAGCATTTTAGTCAGCATCTAGCAGCACCATTGGTTTCTTCTTGTAAACCTACCGAGGTATACAATCAGTGAGCTCTTCCTTGACCTTTTCATCAATGGTACCTAGCCAGTAAAGGATGACATGATAATATTACATAAAGGATTTGTGCGAACCAATAAAATCAATTATAAATTTCATTATTTGTTCATTAATTTGATCATTTGATGAATTTAATTAACCTGATAATTACGAGTAATTAAGGTCTTTACCGACCAGAGACTAGTTTACGTTTCATCAAGTTCCCTGCCAATTAAGGCCCTTGGTGTGAAGTCACGTTAAAATTAAGTGATATATAGAACCTGGTGGTTGGTGATTCCCCCCTTCTTAATTGGTGGTTGGTCACTGAAATTTGGAATTAGCATAATTAAGGACAACTTGGATGAAGTCGAGCTGTACTACAAGCCGTTAATCTCGGGCAACTTTTTTTTTTTTTGAGGAATCTGACAGTAGCTGTCAGGAATATATATATTATACGGTAGATATCATAAATCTCGGGCAACTTGCTATTTTCTATTGATCTCTTCGATCTAATGACTATAAAATAGATTCAATTGGGTATATATTAAGATTCATTATTGTACCCATTGACTATAAGTTAATCACTCCACCAAAGAGATCCATGTGCAAGCCTATTGCACTATGCACTTAATTCTCTGTATAAAAATAGTGTAATGAGTTATTAACCAGCTGTATTAGTTGTTGCACTTGCACGAATTTTTTCTAGTACATTTTTAAAGTTTATAAAGTCAAATTATTCTATAAAAAATGCAATCTATAACTAAGTTTGAGAATGATCGATTATTTAGTTAGATTGTTTAATTACACCAATAAATACTGTGTTTTTAAAATAAATTACTAGGTACATACTTAAGTTAGGATGGCATGTTTGCCTTGTAATTCTGACTCGCTCATACTCATTTTAAATTGAATAATTATATCAAATGTTATGCATGTAACATATGGTCGACTCCCCCAGCCTCCTCGCTACAAATTAATGAGTTAATGTCATTAAAAGAAATCAAGTATAATTGAATGTTTGAACTATATATGTACAATAATAAAATTTTAAAAATAATGCTGACATCAATTGCAATAAAAAAAGAGTTAAATCCTTGTCAATAAAGATAGGTCACTACCAATATAAATTGAGGTCCAGAAAATCTAATATTCTCTATGCATCAATTATGACCGTTCAGATTCAGATTATGAACAAATGGACGGATACATCATGTGGGGAGGAGAGATTCGGAGCAACAGTCTAGTATAGTACTTGGGAGGAAAGTTTAAGTTGGTCATTCCAAATTTAATTATTACATGAGGGAGACGTGTAATTGTTAAGCGAAAATATAGGGGAGGTTTAGCCAACTTGAAGACATCTTTGCATTTTGTAATTTTTTTGGAAGAAAAAGTAGAGCCCACATCAGGGCGAATTTTTTATTAATAAAAAATAATTTAAAAAACTGGATTGTTATCTAAATTTCTCATTTTGTGAGCAATACGCAATAAATTATGACACTAGCATATAAAAAATGCCACATTAACAGTGTGTAAGGGGAGGAGGCGCTTGCACGAAAAAAAGCTCTCACATACACACACGGTCCGTTAGTATCAAATCATATCCGTAAGTCACGTTTATTTGTACACAGTTCACTAATATTGAACCGTGTACGGTTGTACCACTTCATTCACGGTTTTTTTTATTAAAAACTCGTGTAATCTTTTGCTTAGTTTCGAAACACTATTTTGTAGTAGAAGCCGTGTACAATTCATTCGTGCCTCTCAACCATAATCCTTGTTAGGATTTATTTCTTGTGTAGAGATACCCCTCAATCACCTCTACAGACACATTTACTACATTTAAGTCATGCTCCCTTCCTTAATTTGTCTCTTCATTTTCTCTTCATTTCCCTTTTCTTCCTCTGATCGGTGTTGATCTAGTTTTTGTCCCTCATCTTCATTATTCCCCCCTCGTGTGAAATCTTGATTTCCTATCGAGGTTTAACACGATGGCACTTAGAGGAACTATGATGAGCTATAAAACTAGACAACTCCAATTAGAAGGAGAAGAGGGAAATCAATATTCAATTATTACTAGCAATTGTGTTTTCAATCATCAGAATATGAAGGTTTAATCATAGTTTTTCTTAACAAAAAAAACCTTTGCATGGATGTGAGATAAATTATGATTGAGAAAAGTTGTGAATAACCTTCACAATCTTGATAAATTAGTAGCAAGGTCCTTTGGTATGTTGCATATTTACACTTTTGATTTATTAATAAGCCTCAAATTAATATGTATGATGTTCATTTTATTCACTACTACAAAATTGCAAATCAGCACCGGTTTTTTTTTACATTCAAAACCGGTTTTCCTACCGGTGTTGATCGGGCCGGTGCTGATTCTATGTTAGATTAGCACCGGTTTAAAACCGGTGCTAAAAGTAGATAAACAACACCGGTTTTTTCATAAAAACCGGTGCTAAAAGTAGATAAACAACACCGGTTTGTTCATAAAAACCGGTGCTAAAAGTAGTATACAACACCGGTTGTTTAATAAAAACCGGTGCTAAAAGTTACATTCAACACCGGTTTTTTTACTCAAACGGTGCTGATTTGTTATATTTAGCACCGGTTTGGTTAAATAACCGGTGCTGATTTTTTTTTATTGTTTGGAATTCAGTTTATATTAGGCTAGCCTCCAAATTTGCTAGCCATAAATTAAATATTCACATGCACAAAATATAAAATGGACAAAACATTATACAAATGAAGCAACACATAATTTAAAAGTATCATATTTACTAAATTTGATAGTTCCAACAAAAACAAGCTAACTTTACAATATCTCTCACATTGCCTTAAATTTCATATATGCCAAACATTTTTCCAAAAAGAATTTAGCCACATTGTCTGAAATTGTTTAAGATCTTCCATCGAATACGGTGATGAACTTAAGCACTGCATGAAATCATGTTGAACTGTTAATGTAAACAAGAAATAGAGCAATACAGTGACTCCATATTTGGAAAGTTTGAGAAAGAGCTTGACTGGCTTTGCATATTACTAGAGAAATGCTATTGGAACCAAGCACATATATTAAAAGTGACAACCAAAGATATTAAAAGTGTGGTAACTATGTCATGAAATAGATTTATACCTGTATTGGAAAACCATCGAAAAATGTAGTAACTAGGGACAGCATTAACTTCATCACATAGAATCCACATTTCTTAGCGTCATTTTGCTAAGGGCACTGTATTGCACATTTCAAAAAAAAAAATATTAGTATTGTGAAAATTGCAAGTAGCAAATATTACTAACACCTTTTTGTCAACCAAAGGTGGGCGGCTTGGGGATGATGCATCACTCCTCACCGTCTTGGTTGTATTTGACAAGCCTGGCACGTCTGTTGTTGGCTGTAATTAACAAGAAATGTATAAAAAGCGAAATATTTTTTGTGGAAAATGGCTAATTAAATCTGATCAAACTAGTTGTTTAAGAAGTCAACTGTCCCGATTTAATCCTTTGTTTAGATTTAATCCTTATACAAAACCTTTGTCCAGATTTAATCCTTATACAAATCATGACCCTTTGTAATAGATCAGTCAGTGCAGACTGATCCAAAGCCCAAATCAAAAGTTTAGTTACACAGTTAAATAAAGGACAGAAAAATAAATGGTTTAGAGCCAAACTTTGCATCATTCATATTTTTCTACTATTTTCTAGCTATTTTCAAAGTTGGGCCTTAAAAATACAAAAACTGCATATTTTGCTACACACATGACTTCTTGTCCCTAACTTTGCATGATCATTAGGCATAAGAAGAAAATTATGAAAATCATGAAAATTCACAGAGTTATAGAGTGATTGTATTCGTGAAACAGAAAATTATTATAACAGTGGTAATGAACCATAATTTTGTGCGGTGGTGCGGCGGGTGCGGTGGCTCCTCCAAATCAGGGCTAAGAATCGGCAGGGGGTGTGGCTCCTCCACAGCGGTTGTGCGGCTCCTCCACGACGGTGGTGCGGCCTCCACGGCGCTGGCTCAGATCGGGCCCCTCTACGGCCGGTGCAGTGGCTCTAGCGGGAAAATTTGAAGGGGTGGGGGGGAGTCGCAAGGGTTTAGCAAATGAGACCAAAATTCAAATTTCGCTTTGCTTTCTGGAACCGATCAGTTGAGAGAGAGAGAAAGAGGCGTCTAGGGTTTAAAACATTACACCAGATACATTCAGCACCGGTTTATTCCTAATAACCGGTGTTGTATGTCAAACATTTAGCACCGGTTTATTACTAAAACCGGTGCTAAACATTCAGCACCGGTTATTTTAAAAAACCGGTGCTAAATGTGTGACACTACAACACCGGTTATTAGTAATAAACCGGTGCTAAATGTTTAGCACCGGTTTTAGTAATAAACCGGTGCTAAATGTATGACATACAACACCGGTTATTAGTAATAAACCGGTGCTGAATATTTAGCACCGATTTTAGCAAATAAATCGGTGTTCTATGTCAAACATTTAGCATCGGTGGTACTTTTAACCGGTGCTAAAATACATACAGCACCGGTTTCATCAAATCCGGTGTTGTTTGACCGGTGCTGATTTGCAATTCTGTAGTAGTGATTATTATTTACTAGCTAGCAAACATGATTATAAAAAAGAAAAAATAATTATTGTACATGATTCTATAGAAATAACTGAGTATAAACCCATATGAATTAGGGTTTTCATTTTTTTTGCGCCAATTTTTTGTAATGTCTACATGGTTTTAGCAGGAAACATGTTTGTTTAATATCATTATACATAGTTTTTTAAACCGTGTATATTAGTAGTTAGGGTTTTTTATTTTTTTTGCAACCTCTTCGATTTTTTCCTTGTCTTTAATTTTTAACACCTCCACCACTCCATGTCTAATCAAATAACTCTAACAAAAAACCATGACATTTATCAACTTGGAAATAACTCTAACTCCTTCCCTTGGAAATACTCAGTTGGGACCCACCTACGCTCCCTTGGAAATAACCAGATGGGTCCCACGTTAGATGCCCTTGGAAATAACTAGGTGGGCCCCACCTTAACCAACCTTGGAAATACTATGTGGGTCCCAAGTTCGCTAGCCCTTAGAAATAATCAAGTGGACCCCACCTTAGCCAGCCTTCGAAATACTCAGTGGGTCCTAGGTACGCTACCCCTTGGAAATAATCAAGTGTGCCCCACATACGATGCTCTTGGAAATAATCCAGACAGGGGCCAGGTGTGAAACTATTTCCATGCATTTCTTTTCCAAGGGGATTCTCATGGAAAAATCCAGAAAATACTATTTCCAAGGGGAGCTCATGGAAATGATGATTTTTTTGAGTATTTTCATGGAGGCTTGTTGCGACAATAGTATTTCCAAGGGTGACCCTTGGAAATGACAATTTTTGAGCTTATTCCAACAAGTAGCCCATGAAAAAACCCCTTTTTCTCTCTTTGGTAAAAATATAAATTCTAGTAGTGATTGAAGCCGAACCAAAGCCTAAGAAGAACTAGTCTACTAGGCTTTCTTTCGTATTTTGATTGCTATCGTGTTTTTCCTTTAGTTATCGTTATTTCCATCGTACTTCTATTTTCTTTAAATTCCGCATGATGTATCATAGGGCTTAAGTTAATTAATATATCTATGATTTCTAAGAAATTCTTGCGTCTTTTTTGTCAATTATTATCTCATGCAAATTTACAATACTTCAATTTAATTATTCATGAGAATAAGTAAATTAAAAATGACAAATATAATGAATCATCAATTATTAAATTTCAATAATTAAATTGTCATCAAATTGAATAAAATTATAATTTCAATATTATCTTCTAAAGAAACATTTCAATTTGATCAATTTAAACCTTTAATAAAATTAATAACCTATAACTTCAATAAATTTGAGTATACGACTCCATTTGACATATAATGCAAATATTAAATTTCTATATTCTAGATCTTGTGTCGTACTGCATATATGCGTGCTTTAATTGTCATATCATTTTTATTTATGCTTTAATTGCCATATTATTTTTTATTTTGTGCTTTAATTGCTATATTTTTTATTATGCCTTAATTTATAATTTAATAAAAGTAAGGGCGAGTGCATGAATTGAGGGGAGCCCTCTTCATCTTTATCATAATATACTCGCCTTTTTGACCATTTCAAAAAAGGGGGAACGATATTACAAGTTTGTTAAATTGGTATTCATTAAACACCACATAAGGGGAAAGAAAGCAAAAAAAAAATTTCAAAATTTCGAATTTGTGAGAATATCTAATTTATGTACTCACGTATATATATGTTTTGCAAATCGTCAAAAGGGGAGATTGTTGGATTGTGTCATAATCTACTTGTCTGTTTGACTAGATTTGCAAAAGATATATTTGTTGAATTTTACAGTTTTTTGTCTCGAGATATTGTGCAGGTTCATGACGATATGAATTGCTAAAATACACATCAAGGATGAGTCATGGAGTACCAAGCATTGGATCTAGAAGCATCATCTCAAGATTAGTTTTAGAAATCTGTAAAATTGGTAAAGCATGCTTGAGATTGAAGTAATTTACCTTAACCGTTGCAACGGTTAATTAACCGTTACAACGGAATAAATCAATCACAGCCAAATCGATTTATTCCGTTGTGACAGCCGTTGCAATGGTAGGCCAGAATTTCCAGAGAATAATCGTTGTGATAACTGTTGCAACGGTTAATAGTCGTTAGGGTCTTCCAGTGCAGCCAAACTTATCATCTGGGTTAACCGTTGCAACGGTTAAGCCCAGATACCTTATTTTGCTCAGCTCTCTATAAATAAAAGAAAAAATCTAGGTTTGGATTATCACTCTAGCCGCCCACAATTGCAATATTTCGAATTCTTTTCAGATCTAGAAAAAGCCATTCTTGCTTGTGCACACAACTTCAATATTCATACTACAATCTCAAGCATACTCAACCACAATCAATCTCTTGTAAGAAGTAGAGTGATCCTTTGGTGATATTCTTGTTTGATTCATACATTTGAGCCTTTAGTGCTCGTGAGCCATTTTCGTGCTCGGGCCGTGTGACTTCCCAAGCTTTGTAAGGGCTCACTGGTTCCACCTTGTACTCCTTTCTCATTGGGTAAAGAAAGGCGCGCCATCTCGAAGGTTGAGAAGCCCCGAAGACGTAGGCGTACGTTAGTGCCGAATTTCGTAAATAACTCTTGTGTCAAGTGTCACTACTACAGAAATGGTCATTGTACAAGGCACATTGTACACGGATTTTGCAATTTTATATAAAAACCGTGTAGAAGTAATTTTTTGGATGTCTGAAATATCTGTAGGATCTCTACACGGATATTATTAAAGAATCAGTGTAGAAAGACGTGAGAGAGCTACACGGACGTTTACTAGGAAATGTACACGGCTTATTGTTTAAATAACAGTGGAGAAAGCCTTGAGAGAGCTACACGGATATTTAATTAAAGGACCGTGAAGAAAGGTAAGAATTGTACACGGATGTTTGTTTAAATGACAGTGTAGATAACCTGTGAGAGCTACACGGATGTTTAATAAAGAACTGTTACACCAAAAGGTATAGTACAAAGTTTCAGTACAGTAAACTGTACTTTTTAACATTCAATACACTTTTCGGTTCAGACTGCAATTATACAATCCTATCGAGTAGTATAAATTCGGGTATCGATCACAGGGACGGTTCAAGTCTTAACTAGAATTCTACCTAAATTAAATAAAGACTAGAAGTTGGAAAATGTTGGTTTTGGTTTTTATAGTTCCTAACAATTCAATGACAATAATTAAATGCAAGAAAGTAAATAAACTTAGTTTAAATCAGAAGTAAAAAGGCGTTTCCAGGGTTATGACTTCATCTCAGTTTTGCCTCGAGGTACCCGGTCCGTGTAGTGTCCTACACGGGCCGTGTCCAATGTACACGGGCCGTGTCCAATGTACACGGGCCGGGTACTGTCGTACACGGTCCGTGTGGCCCTCGAGTGAATGCAGCAGTTATTGTTTCTTTGTGTTGTTCCTTTGTGTAGGGTTCTACTGACCAGACCTAATGTTTCTAAACCTCAACTGTCGTCTGTTGGTTCATTAACTTGGTATGGAATTGCAATATGTGCCCTCGTCGGGTTCTAGACCTCAACTGTCGTATGTTGGTCTGAATTACCTAGTTGCTTGTTTGGTATACTAAAGGTAACCTCATTCCGTCGATACGAGGAAATGTTCACCTGTCGGCTACTACTTGGTTTCACCTTCCGGATCACTAATCCTACCTCATGTACTTAGTTTGGTTGAGAGATTATAAGGGCCAAAGTACCTTCTAGATGTGCGCATTCATCTAGTGGTAAACCAATAAAAATCAAACAACTTAGACTAAGCAATTAAAATCAAACACAATCAAGCAAACACAAATTTCAACAAAAGAATCCAATAACTAACATGCAAAACAAAACATTCGATTACATCACAACCCTAGAAACTAAAGAATCTACTCAGACATAGTTCTAAAACAGATAAAAGAAATGATAAAAGAAATAGCCATGACAAAACCCGGAGAACAAAGAAGATCCGTCGAAAACTCGCGTCTTTCGCTTCTCAACTTCGCCTCCAAGCAAAAGCCGCCAAGACCAAACCCTAGAAATCTTCTCTCTGCTCCAGAATGTCCCTTCTGGTGCAAGAAATCCCGCTTATATGCTTTTCTGGCCGACCTTCCTTCAATTAGCCTTATTTCCAAATTCTGGATCTGTTTCCGGAAATGCTTGACACGGCCCGTGTGAAATGCTACATGGACCGTGTACCTGTGTCTCTAGCTCAGATTGTAGATCTTCTCGCAAGCTTTCCGAAAAGTGGTTATACACTCAAAACGGAGTTACGAGTCAAAATCTATGACCGTTTTAATTTCAGGTGCTGAGATTGGTGTCCTGGTCGTGTCTGTGGTCGGGCAGGGTTGTACGGTCCGCATAAGAAGGTACACGGACCGTGTATAAACCTTCAAATTCCAGATTCTTCCTCGGTTTCGCCCTTTTTCTGCAAAGTAAGAACAAATGCACAGCAGTACCACATTCTATAGATATTCAATGAAATAAACACGATTTGACAGTTTTAGGCACAGGTTTTGGTACAAAGTTTGGTCAGAATATAGATACGAAATCGAGATATCAAGAGCCGTGTAGAAAGGTTGCAAATGTACACGGTTTTTTGTTTAATTAACAGAGTAGAAAGTCTTGAGAGAGCTACACGGACGTTTAATAAAGAGCTGTGTAGAAATGTTATTTTAGATTTTTGGTTATATAAAAGACATTCTCCCCAGCGCCGTTTTGATCAATTTATACCTCTCCCTCTCACAGTTAACAATTGGGTTGAGATGTAGGTTTATCAATTATGTCGGATCGCAACTTATATCAATATGAGCTACTGTTTATGGAGCTCACAGATGAGCGGTCCGATATAATTGATAACCTACATCTCGAATTCTCATGCAGTATTGAAAAAAAAATTATCTCTCTATTCTTATCAATTTTACTGGACGAAGAGTTGGGTGAAGAGTTGGGTGAAGGACCTTCAGAGCCGGATGAAGAGGTGAATGTGACCTTCAGAGCCGGATGAAGAGTCGAATGAAGAGTCGGAGATCATCCGACTCTTCATTCGACTCTTCATCCGGCTCTGACGGTCCTTCATCCACCTCTTCCCTTTTTTTTGATGGTCCTTCATCCAACTTTTTACTCAACTCTTTCTTTAGTAAAACATGTATCTTCATATTACCCTCTGTAAACCCTATTGGCACCAAAAGGAAAGAACCACCCTATTCTAGTCCTTAATGGAAATATTTAGTTTACACCCTCCGTAAACATGTATCTCCATGTTACCCTCTGTAAACCCTACTGGCACTTTTCATACTATTTGTTTAGCAATTGATATTTTCATCTTGCTCTGTTTTGCTAACTGAAAACAAAGAAAATACTTGCTCGAAAAAATGGAGGCTAGCATAGGAAAAAAAAAAGAATTCTAAACGGCTGTTTATACCATTTTATTGTTAGCAAATTGATATTGTCATCTGTTTTGCTTTCTGAAAACATAGAAAATACTGGCTAGCAAAAATGGAGGCTAGCCCAAAAAATTAAAAAAAGTTAGAAAAAAAAGAAAATTCTACACGGCTGTTTATATAAAAGTCCGTGTAGACAGAAAATTATACACGGCTGTTTATATAAATGTCCGTGTAGAAAGGTTAATCTAAACGGCTACCTATATAAAAGTCCGTGTAGCTCTCTTAATGCTTTTTACACAGATTTATAGATTATTATCCGTGTAGAAAGGTTATTTTAGGGTTGGAACTATATAAAAGGCCTTCTTCCAGCGCTGTTTTGATCAATTAATACTCTCTCTCTCTCTGTATTGAATTGGTCTGATTTTTGCGCACAAGGAACGAGGCCGAATCTGAGATTTTGGAAGTTAATTCGCATTTCTCCTCTCTATTGCCAAGGTTAGTCATACATATATATATTTCTCTTTTCTTTATCTAATTTTCTTTTACTGATTAATATTGCTTAATTATTTCGGTCAATTATTATTTAATGCATGCGTGCTTGATTTGTTAAGATAATGTAACTAATTAGTGTATTATGGTCCAATAACCGACCTACTGATGCTTTTAGGTCCATGCCCGTTCAAAATTAATCCAATAGGGATTAATTTTGGAAAGTCCCCCGTTTGGGACCGCTCTTTGAATATTGTGTCTCATTTAGGATGTGAACAGTACATATTATCGGGATTTAATTAGTATTTGAGAAAAGTTCGACAGTATTTCTCCTTATTGCTCCTACGAGTATGTGATTTTTACGCATACTTGGGGAGTTAAGGAGAAATGCTGCCGAATTTTTCTCAAATACTAATTAAATCCCGCTAATATGTACTGTTCACATATGAGGCATAATATTCAAAGAGTGGGTTAGGATTGTAAACCGGCCCTTTATAAGCCAAGAATTTGGAACAATATATATGCTGACCACCATATATGTTTAATTGGAATTTTTTTTTTACTTTAATTTACAGATGGATCGAAGTTGGATGTACGAATTGCGACGTGATAGTGCAGAATATTTGGCTCTCGTTGATGAGTTCATAAAATTTGCTGAGAGTTATAGAGTGGACACAAAAGATAACAACATCTTGTGTCCTTGTAGAGATTGTAAAAATTTTATAAGATTTGGGGATTCGGAAGAAATTAGAGCTCATTTGATTTGTCGGGGATTTAAGAAAAGATATACATGTTGGTTTATGCATGGTGAGAAAATTGGGGAATGTAGTGGAACCAATAGAAATTATGTTTTGGACGAGAATGATGATAATGTAGAAACTGTTGATAATTTTGAATTTGAATGCAACGATGATTTTGAGAATGTCGAAAATTTCGATAATGCTGGGCTTGATTGCAACGAGGATGATGAGGTGGAGATGAATATTGATGAAAATGCAGAATATGATTTTACTGAGAATCTAGAGGACATGTTACGTGATGTGGAAGATGAAATTAGTGATAAAAATTATAAAAAATTTCAGTATCTGTCTAATGAATCTAAAAAGCCGTTATATCCTGGGTGTACCAATTTATAAAACTGTCAACTGTGTTGAAATTATTGAACTTAAAAGCAGACAACGGTTGGAGCGATAAGAGTTTCACGTCCTTATTAAAGCTTTTACGAGAGATGCTCCCAGATAACAACGAGTTACCCTGTACAATATATTAGGCAAAGAAGTTGATATGTCCAATGGGTTTGAAGATTGAAAAAATACATGCATGTCCGAATGACTGTGTATTGTACCGTGGAGAGTACGAGGCCATGCATGTTTCTCCTAAATGCGGTGTTTCACGGTATAAACATAAGGACCAAGACACTGACGATTGTGATGAAGGAAAAAAGGCAAAGCCTCCGGCTAAGGCGGTGTGGTATTTCCCGATAATACCGAGATTCAGACGGTTATTTGCAAATCCCAAAGATGCGAAATTGTTGCGTTGGCATGAAGAAGAGCGCAAAAGAGATGGTAAACTAAGACACCCGGCTGATTCAATTCAATGGAGAAACATTGATAGACATTTCAAAGGATTTGGTGGTGAATCACGAAACCTTAAGTTAGGGGTGAGCACAGACGGAATGAGTCCGTTTGGAAGCATGAGCAGTCAGCACAGCACTTGGCCAGTTCTTATATGCATCTACAATCTTCCTCCTTAGTTGTGTATGAAACGCAGGTATATAATGATGTCATTACTAATCCAAGGACCTAGATAACCCGGAAATGACATAGATGTGTATCTCGCACCATTAATTGAGAACCTCCAGAAATTGTGTGGCGTGATGGCGTCCCGGTCTGGGATGCGTAGGGCAAAGAGCAATTTAATTTGCGGGCCATGGTATTCTGCACCATAAATGATTTCCCCGCGTACGGAAATTTATCGGGTTACACTTGTAAAGAAGCAAAAGCGTGCCCTATCTGTGAAGATGACACGCAAGTGCTGAGGTTGAAAAATTGTAAAAAGAATGTTTTTATGGGGCACCGTAGGTTTCTTCCTATTAATCACCCATACCGTAAGAAGTAGAAGGTATTTAACAGGAAAATTGAGCTTGGAGTGGCACGTCGTCCGTTAGATGGGAAGAATGTCTTCATGCGGGTTAAAAACCTTACTGTTGTTTTTGGAAAATGTGCCAAACCACCACCGAAAAATATTTGGAAAAAGAAGTCTATATTTTGGGAGCTACCATACTGGGAATATTTAGAAGTGAGACATTGCCTAGATGTCATGCATGTTGAAAAAAATGTCTGTGACAGTTTGATTGGCACATTATTGAACATTTCGGGGAAGACTAAAGACGGTCTTAAAGTTCGAGAAGACATGAAATTAATGGGAATACGACCCGAGCTTGCACCGCAGGATAAAGGGAAGCAAAAGGCATACCTAGCCCCCGCAATGTGCACAATGTCGAAGATCGAGAAAACGAGCTTTTGTAAATGCCTTCATAGTATTAAAGTCCCATCAGGGTATTCTTCGAATATTAAGAAGCTGGTGTCGATGAAGGACCTGAAATTGATTGGTCCGAAATTCCACGACTGTCATGTTTTAATGACACATATGATTCCTGTTGCAATTCGGGAAATTTTACCGAAGCCCGTGCGGCAAACCATTACGAAGCTTTGTTTTTTCTTCAATGCAATTAATTCCAAAGTGATAGACCTGCTCAAATTGGACGCTTTGCAAAAGGAGGTCGTCGTTACCCTTTGCCATCTTGAGATGTATTTTCTGCCATCTTTTTTCGATGTTATGGTTCACCTTGTTGTTCATCTCGTGAGGGAAATTAAGATCTGTGGTCCCGCGTTCCTGCGGTATATGTATCCATTCGAGAGATTCATGGGTATTTTGAAAAGTTACGTAAGGAACCGACATCGTCCCGAAGGTAGCATTGTGGAAGGATATTCCACAGAAGAGGTAATTGAGTTTTGCACCAACTACATGACCGGTGTGGGTCCTATTGGCGTTCCAAAATCTCGATACGAGGGAAGGCTCCAAGGAGTAGGGACAATAGGGTTGAAAGCCATAGTTGCTGATAACGATGACCTGCGAAAGACACATTTTATTGTACTACAGCACATGGCAGATGTTGCTCCATATATAGATGAGCACATGACAATCCTTAGACAACAGAACTACACGAGAAGTCATAAGTGGCTTACTGATGAGCATAACCGTTCTTTTATAGGATGGATGAAAGACAGAGTGAAATCACACCCCGAAAGGTCCCCCGTAAATGAAACTGTTAGATTGCTGGGCGAAGGACCCCAATGGTTGTTAGAACATTCCAAGGATACGAGATTAACGGATATACATTTTACACTAAATTACAGTGTGATAAGAGCACGATGCAAAATAGTGGGGTGACGTTGGTGGCGACGTCTCAAGAATTCAGTAGATCGGGGATGCCCGACCTGTAATAGCATCAAAGTCTTATTACAGCGTTATTGAAAAAATTTGGGAGCTCGTTTACAATCCTCACCTTAGCATTCCCTTGTTTCGGTGCCAATGGGTCGAAGACCGGGGTGTTAAAGTTGATAACGACAGGTTCACCCTCGTTGATTTTGACAAAGTCGGGTATGTTGATGATCCGTTCATACTTGCCAAGCAAGCCACCCAAGTCTTTTATGTCACTGACCCGAGTGATGATAGGTGGAGTGTCGTCCTATCAGGAAAAAGAAGAATTGTTAGGGTAGAAAACGTCACCGACGAAGAAGAGTACGACCAGTTCGAAGAGATACCTCAATTTTGTACCGATGTGCAAGCTGAGATAGCAACAATTGCAGAACAAGACGAAACAAATTACATGAGATCTGACCACAATGAAGGATTATGGGAAGATGTTCAAACAGTGGAAAAAAAGAGAAAAGGGAAAAAAATATCCAATGTATAATATTTACTCCTTTTAAACTTGAAAATTTTAATATTTCTTATTTGGAAAAAAAAAATTCAATGTATAATATTTATTTCTTTTATAATATTTCAGAGAGCCCAATGAAAAGTCAAACTAAAGACTCAAGGCCGGTTTACAATCTCTGGATATTTCTGTCTCATTGTAATATTTTTATTTCGTTTCTAATATTTCCTTTTTGCATATCATGAGCAAGAACCAGATAGATTATTTTAGATATGCGGGCAGACAGGTTTCAACAGGAATTTTGTAAACCAGAAATATGGATTTTTATAATTTAGTGTAGGATTTTTTGTATTAATTTTTGATATAATCTAGTGTACATGAATTTTTGTATAATTTCTGATATAATTTAGTGTACGTGAATTTTATATTTTATTTGTTTAAATAAAAAAATCCATCTTTCTAAGAAAAATCTTTTAATCACGGATGTTTCATTAGAAATTCAAAGGGAGCTACACGGACATTTAATTAAACATCCGTGTACAAATACATTTATACACGTTTCATTAAATGTCCGTGTAGAAATTCAAAGGGAGCTACACGGATATTTCATTACACATCAGTGTACAAATACATTTATACACATATGTTCAATTAACATCCGTGTAGAAATGTATTTTTCCCCCTAAAATTATTCTCAGAGAAAAGTAATCGAAACGGGGGAGTTTCTCAGATTATATTGAATTTTGAAGAGTCATTTCGTCTTCTCAGAATTAAAAAGATAAGGCAACTTCTCGAATTCTGAATAACCTGTTCAAATTAAACGTTTTAATTTAAAATTGGACACGGACGTTTATTTAAAAATTCGTGTAAGAAAAGTTTTCTACACGGTCGTTTACTTTTGAAGAGTCGTTTCGTCTTCTAAGAATCATACACGGCCGTTTAATTAAAAATCCGTGTACGAAAGGCTTTCTACACGGCCGTCTAATTAAAATCCGTGTACGAAAGGCTTTCTACACGGCCGTTTAATTTTCAAGAGTTGTTTCGCCTTCTAAGAAACGTACACGGGCGTTTAATGAAAAATCCGTGTACAAAAGGTTTTCTACACGGATATTTAATTAAACGCCCGTGTAGAAATTGAAATATTCAAATCGTTACAGGGATATTCAAATCATTATTTTGAAAATACTTTACTTGAACAACAGGGACTAAATTGCATGTTACAACAGCGTCCCTGTTATTTTGAAATATTTTTTTAAAAAATATACTTTTGAAATATTTACTTCAACATAAGGTATTTTTTTTGCGAAAAATTATTCTATGGTTGTTTTATAATTTTCAAACCCAGATAAGGTCATATCAAGTAAAGTGTTCATTTATGTTTTCAAATCGGATTATTTAAAGAGCATTAAGCATTAATTATTCTATGATATTATTTAGACAGATTATTTAAGTTAATTTTAAATATTTGTTTTTTAAATAATTTACTTTGTAGTGATTATCCATAATGAATTATTTGTTGGTTGTTTTGTACTGCTAATTTATATCTATAACAGTATTTATTTAGATAGCATGAAGTATTTAACAAAATAGTTAAACGGATAGAAAACAAAATGCTGATTAAATTAAGAACAAAATATATTACATCAAAACAAAAAAAAAGCTAACTTAATTAATTAAACACTCCTTCACTGGCCTGGCTAGATTGCTCCTTGGCCTGACCCCCTCCTTCCAATCCAGGATCTCTTTGGCCTGATCCAGGGATTGCCCCTCCTTTTGTAGGGCTTTGGTGGTGGGTGCCCCTTGGGCTTCGTCGTGGCTCATTTGAGGGCGGCCATGGCCATGTCCTCCTGTAGTTGGGAGGAGTCATTTCATAGCCGGGAGGGACTTCCAACACGGGAGCATCTTCGGGAGGGACATAGCCGGAGGGCCATGGCCATGGCACATTTGCGTCTTCCGGTGGCACCGAAGCGGCCATTTCTTCTTCCAAATCTCGGAGAAAAGTAATCGAAACGGGGGAGTTTCTCAGATTATATAGAATTTTGAAGAGTCGTTTCGTCTTCTCAGAATTAAAAAGATAAGGCAACTTCTCGAATTCCGTATGAAACCTGTTCAAATTAAACGTCTTAATTTAAAATTAGACACGGACGTTTAATTCAAAATCCGTATAAGAAAAGTTTTCTACACGATCGTTTACTTTTGAAGAGTCATTTCGTTTTCTAAGAATCATACACGGTCGTTTAATTAAAAATCCGTGTACGAAAGGATTTCTACACGGCCGTTTAATTTTCAAGAGTTGTTTGCCTTTTAAGAAACGTACACGGGCGTTTAATGAAAAATCCGTGTACAAAACGTTTTCTACACGGATATTTAATTAAACGCCCGTGTAGAAATTGAAATATGTATTTGCATTTATGTATTAAGTTCTGCTAGATACTCGAAGATACATGGATAAAATAGTTTTCAAGATAAATAAAATTGAAATCAGGTTCCTTTTTATTTTTAAGTTTTTCATTTTGAAAAATATGAAATTTGAAAAATATGAAATTTGGAATTTGAAAAAATTAATCTAGAAAAACCATATATAGGCGCGCATTTCATAATTTCGCGTAAACTAATTATACACGGGTGTTTAATTAAACGTGTAGCTCTCTTACGTTTCTACACGGTTGTTTAGTTAAATGTCCGTGTAGATTTAGTTTACGCGAAATAAAATGCGCGCCTCGTCTCTGTCGCTCGATCTTTTCAAAATCCCCTCGTCTCCCCTAAAACCTAAACCCCCTAGTCTCCTATCTCTTTCTGTGGTGCTGCCATCGTTCTCTCTCTCGGTGCTAGCTCGGTCTCCTCTGTCGCTCTCCTCTGAACTCGCCAATTGAATCTCTAAGCTCCTCTCGCGCGGTTGCTGTTCTCTCTTTGAAAGGTTCTCTCTCTCTCTCTCTCTCTCTCTAAGTTGCAATGCTCCCTGTATCTTGGTTAAATCAAAACCCTTATCTCTGATTGTATTTTGGTTAAGTGAAAAGTTACCTCAACTGACCTATTCTGGTGACATGGACACCTAATGTTACAGGGACTAAATTGCAAAACCAACACTATTGATATCTCGTATTCATATCTATATTTTGACCTTAAATTCGTACCAAAACCTGTGTTTTAATCTATAAATTCGGTTATAATTCATTGAATATATATAGAATGTGGTACTGCTGCAAGTTATTTTTATTCTGCAGGAATCGGGCGAAATCGAGAAGGAATCTGGAATTTAGAAGTCTTTACACGGTCCGTGTAACATTCCACACGGGCCGTGTCAACCTCGACTCGACCGATGACACGACCGCATGAAGACCGCTGACTCGACCGCATGAAGAACACAGGCACACGGGCCGTGTAGAATTCCACACGGGCCGTGTCAAGCATTTCCGGAAACAAATCCAGAATTTGGAAACAAGGCTAATTAATGGAAGGTCGGCAAAACGAGTATATAAGCGAGATTTCTTGCACCAGAGAAGTCATTCTGGAGCAGAGGAGCATTTTCTAGGGTTTGGTCTTGACGGCTAAGCTTGGAGACGAAGTTGAGAAGCGAAAGACGCAAGTTTTCGACGGATCTTCTTTATTCTTCGGGTTTTGTCATGGCTAATCTTTTTATTACTTCTTTATTTTGTTTTAGAACTATGTCTGAGTAGATTTCTTAGTTTCTAGGGTTGTGATGTAATCGAATGTTTTGTTTTGTATGTTAGTTATTGAATTCTTTTGTTGAAATTTGTGTTCGCTTGATTGTGATTGATTTTAATTGCTTAGTGTAAGTTATTTGATTTTTATTGGTTTACCACTAGATGAATGATCACATCTAGAAGGTACTTTGGCCCTTATAATCTCTTAACCAAACTAAGTACATGAGGTAGGATTAGTGATCCGAAAGGTGAAACCAAGTAGTAACCGACAGGTGAACGTTTCCTCATATCGACGGAATGAGGTTACCTTTAGTATTCCAACCAAGCAACTAGGTAATTCAGACCAACATACGACAGTTGAGGTCTAGAACCCGACGAGGGCATATATTGCAATTCCATACCAGGTTAATAAGCCAACAAACGACAGTTGAGGTTTAGAGACATTAGGTTTGGTCAGTAGAACCCTACACAAAGGAACAACACAAAGAAAACAATAACTGCTGCATTCACTCGAGGGCCACACGGACCATGTACGACAGTATACGGCCCGTGTACACTGACACGGCCCGTGTAGGACACTACACGGACCGGGCACCTCGAGGCAAAACTGAGATGAAGTCATAACCCTGGAAACGCCTTTTACATCTGATTTAAACCAAGTTTATTTACTTCTTTGCATTTTATTATTGTCATTGAACTGTGAGGAATTTTAGAAACCAAAACCAACCTTTTCCAACTTCTAGTCTTTATTTAATTTAGGTGAAATTCTAGATTAAATCTGAACCGTCCCTGTGATCGATACCCGATAATATACTGCTCGATAGGATTGTATACTTGCAGTCTGAACCGAAAAGTGTGTTTAAGGTTAAAAAGTACAGTTTACTGTACTGAAACTTTGTACTATACCTTTTTGGTGTAACAACTATGATTGAACAAAGTGTTAGCTTATAATAATCTAGAAGTCAATAATACGATAATTTATCATAAAGCTTTGTTCATGAATTGAATGTTTAATCATTTTGTGTTTAATCATTTTGTTACCTTGAGTATTATTGAATTTATGAATCATTTCGAGTTCATGACTGGAATTGTGAAACTTCATAATATAGATGATAATACTCTAAAAAGTCTCTAACCAAGGTAATTAGCAGGAACACTAATTACCGCGATAAGGTTAGTGTGTGGATTAAATGATGGTTAAGTTTTACAAACCATAGACAAAGAGTTGTCATTTTAATCACACAGATACATGTTAGAGAACATGATATTTGACAGACCCCAAATGAAACATTAAATGGAATTGTGATTGTGTCATTAATGTTTTCATTTTAGTGTTAAGTTCTAAAGTATGAGATATTCATTTTTCCTACATAAGAGATGTATATGTGTGATTGCTATCTAACGCTATCCGTAAAAAGTAGCTATAAGGGTAGTTCTTCGGTATACATAGCTTATGCGGAGGAAAAGATGGTTTATCAAAAGTACTATTGTCCCTCGTATCTCAATACGAGCTATAGCATCATTGGGCCCCTTGATAGAATATGATTATCTGGATCCAGTATGATTACAAGAGTAAACATATTTGATAATCTATTCAGGATCAAGAAAAGATTAAGTTTGCAAGGATGACACACACCTACCTTGAAACTGATCTGATAGCTATGAGACAAAAGAATTAACACGAAGTAAATCGTTTACTGGATCATGATATTGTACGGTACAGCATCATCTGTGTAATTGGTGTCATAATGTACTTGCCAGGTGCCACCTATGATAAATAGAAGTTAAAATAGTTTTAATTCTATTTGCCAACATAACACAGATCCTATTGGGTCACACCATATAGGAGCTAGTCGGAGAATCTTGTTGATTAATTATAATGATTATAATTAATAATAAGATGGATAAAATTAATTATATATGATATAATTAAATTATAAATGTCATTTAAATGACAAGCAGAAACATTGGTTAATTTATGAACGTGTTTGACACGTTGCATAAAAGTTACCGAACGAACGATCTAGAAAATATGTATTTGATTTGGACTTAGAATATTTAATTATTGGATTTATATTTTGGGCTTGAAACCCATTAAGAATAAATCACTAATTAAAAATCAAAAGCCCAAATCAAAGCCCAAAATTAATCAAGTATTAATGGGCTAATGGCAAAATAGTAATAATTTTTTGCTAAATTGATTTTGGCCGTTGATTTGCCGACTTATATTTTGCCGACTCAATTTTTGAGTATTTGTATATATACCAAAATTGAATGGTGGTTGTAAAAATGTATATAAATACATGATCAAAGTTAGAGAGAATTCATTAAATTTCCTGAATACCGATTCGATCTGATCGAACGATAATTCTCTCTTTTCTCAGATTCGTTCTAATCAGAGTTTACGGGTTTTAGAAATAATATTTTATGAGAGTCGTAATTATTATTTGCTTTTTCTCATGAATAGTGTTTTTGTCAGATTCCGCGATTTACGGTATTTCTGGTAAAAGAAATAAACCGCTCTCTCGATCAGTCCTGGTGGATAACCGATATATGCACTATAATTTTGGTGCTTGCTTAACCGGGTCAGATAGCCGGGTCAGACAGTCGGGTCAGACTGCATTCCAATTTGAATTTGGAAGCAAGGTAAATAAATGTTATATTAATATATTTAATTGTTAAATAGATTTAATCTTTTAGAAATCAATCAAAGGAGTAGATCTATAAACTGATTAAAATACAAGTAAATACGGTTTTACTACTTTGGGTCTATACATGATTAATCTGGTATGTACCTCTCGGTTATTATCCGACATACTACTTAATCTATGATCTGAATGAGTAAAGTTTTACTTACGATTTTTAATCTAAGAAAATGATTGAACAGGTATGTAACTCTCGGTAGATTATCCGACATACCACTTCAATCCTTTTGACTTAAGTTAGAAGTAAAATTTTTTGTTTTACGGTCTTTCCGCAGCTTAAGCCTAATGGCTTTGGGTAGCCTCAAAACCCAACACAAAGGACCCAACAACACATAAGTTAGACCTAAATTTTACATTTCATAGCATTTGTAATAATGTTTCTTTTTTGTAGAAAGAACCAAGTCACAGTCAGGTGAGAATGCAGATATGATTTTGGAAACAGTGGAACCGCAGGCAGATATGATAGTGGAAGAAGAGGACCCGCAGGCTCAGACAGAAAAGAGGAAAAGAGGTCCGACAATGTGCACGAAGACCTCAGAGGCGAAGGATTTGCAAATAGAGTTCAACAAAATCGGATGTCCGAAGGGTCCATGTAGGGCAGAGTACACAAATTGGTGTAACAATTTGGTGAAGCAGAATGCATCTATCTTGGTTGAGAGGTGGGACAAATTCGATGACAAAGATAAGAACGAATGGTGGAACATTGTGAAGGTAAAGTACCTAACAATTATAAACCTTATTTTGATTATTGTTCATGATCGGTAATTGGTTAATTCGTTTGACTGGAACGATGGCTGCGGTATCCTTGACTGGAACACCCACCAACCTTCATGTGTAGTTCTTTCTTTAATCTCTTGAGTTATATTTTTCAGGACCATTTAGTAATTGAAAAAATCTATAAAACTGTACATGCATTATATATTCATTTTTCCTATTCTCTCTCTGTTTGTTATTTCTTTTTTTGTTGGATACAAGTTTTCTAGCATGTCTTAACCTTAGCATAGTTGGAATTTGCTTTTATAAGTAAATAATAACTTTTTCAAATTGCTATGCATCATGTAGTTGTCTTCCTTCAAGTTATATATGTCTATACCTGACCTGAAAACTTGAATGAACTTACATGCAGTAATTTTGTTGTCAATCATGCAGGCTCATTGGAACATCCAGGATGACGACCCAAAGTTCGCGAAAAAGAAAAAGACTCTGAGGAAAATGAATGAAGCTTGGAAGCAATTCAAGAGCACGTTGAAGACGGATTTCATGGAGAAAGAGAGAAATCTGGTAGGCTACTATAAATGGCTGAAACAAGAGGACTGGGAGGAGTTTCAAGTTTTGAAGTCCACAAAAGAGTTCAAGGTATATAAATTTAGCCAACTTTGTCTTTTTTTTTTCTCGATATGTACTTATCTTCCTTAAACTAATTGATATACCTTGATGTGTGAAGATAAAAAGTGACGAGGGCAGGAGGATCGCGAAATTGAACAAGTACCCGCACAAATTAGGGTCAGGTGGTTATGAGGGTAAGTCGGCCGAATGGGCGGCAGTACTTGACAAAAACAAAGATTCTGACTCACCTGTGGTTAGGATCCAAAATCCTAGGGGCCAACACTGGCTCATGGGAAGATCCGAGGTAACCGCTGACGGGAGGATAGTACTCCCAAATGACGTGCAACCCGTGGCTCAGAAAATGGTAAGAGTCTTTGTGGTAACTTTGTGTACATTACTTTGTCTTTTGCTATAACTAATTTTTTTTTAATAGTTGGATGTGGAGGAGGAGGTAAATTCGGGCTCCATGACTGTCGAAAGAGTGGATGATTCCTTTTCCGCAGCGCTCGGGACTAAAGAACACACAGGTCGAGTTAGGGGTGTCTCGGTCTACAGTGGCTGGAAGGATGTATATGACGGACCAAAACCAAAAAGAAGACCGCGTGCCAAAGTTAGCACGGACGAGATGGAATCAAGGTTGGCGCAGGTACGCCAGGAGGTACACGAGGAGATCAGAATGGAGTACGATGGAAGGATGGCTGAGATGGAATCAAGGTGGATGAACCAAATTACATCTCTTACGCAGCAATCCGAGCAACAACCTCCCATTTCGCTGGGATTTCGGCGAAGCAGTCAAGCATCCGGGACCGAAGTGCTAGGCGTGTTGGACAATCTACAGGTAATCACTACTTGTTCATAATCTACCCGTAATTTTGACTTGTTCATTAACTAATTGCTGATAATTATTGCAGGATGCCACAGCATGCGACCTCGTCGTGTGGCACGATAAAACTCCTCTGACCCTTGCTAAGGGCATTGTACATCCCCCAGCCGGTTATCAGCTAAGGCCCAACCATCTCCCCGTAACGGTTGACATGGTCATGAGCGAATGGGCTGCCCGCATGCCTCTTCCTGTCACTACCGACGAATTGCTGGTGCTTGATGATACCCGTCGACATATTGTCCAATGGCCCAAGTGTCAGATTATTTTGGATCAGGTAATCTCTAAATAAAAGACGGATATCTTATGTTACATTCAAATCATTATTTTGAAATACTTGAAAAAAGGTTCAAAATTTGATACAGACCTGAAGAGGCGTTTCCAACGCTGCGGACGAAGCTTTGTCACCGGTACGGCAAGGCTTGGAAGTAGTCGTCGGGGCTGATGCGCAAGAATCTCCTGATGCGCCAGCGGCTGCGCCAGCCGCTGCGGGGGTAGACCGTACGGGGCTCTCTGAAGAAGAGGTTAGCCGTTTGCCCGAGGATTTACGGAATCTCCACGCCTGCCTGGTTAAGGCACCAGATTCTATGCAGGACGTAATATTCGCTGTCCCCCCCGAGATTCTCCTACACGAAGGCAGGACGGTCCTGCTGCCTTTCAAAGAATTCAAGGACTTTCTACATGCCTCGTCAAGCGATAAATGGCTCGATGTGGGAGTCCTCACCGTTTTCCTCATGTTAGTGACCAAAAATCATATATATCATGTGTATAGCACTCAAATATATATTCTAATGTGAAATGATGATTTTTCAGGATGTTACAACGAAAACATTCTGTGGATTGTGGGAAAGATAAGGTGAACTCCTGTGCATTCTTGGACCCCGGCAAAACTAATGGTACGATGGTGCAATATCATCCGGAAGATACTGTCGAGTACTTGTGTTCAGCGATGCATAAGGCTCATTCGGAGAAGAAGAGATTTATTCTCCTACCATACCACCAAAGGGGCCACTGGTGTTTGATTGTGATTGTGCCACTTGAAAATTTGGTTTTTATCATGGATTCTTCACAGCCCACAGGAAACATCACTTCTCAGCAGTCCAAAATGATATGCACTCAAATAAGAGAGTAAGCAATAGTAATTCACTTGGTTTGATTTTTTTTCCAATTATATATAACAAATTGTGGAATTGCTAATTACATTCACTCAATTTTGTAAGGGCTTTTCTGCAATATATTAAAGATGGAGGAATGCAAAGCACGAATCCGAAGCATAAAAATAAGTTGAGTTGGAGGTGGCAGCCGGTGAGCACACTATAATTTTATAATTTCATATTTTTGTTCAAAAAATTATTGTCATTCTAACATAGGCCGCTAAATGAAAATTTCAGTGCCCGCAACAGTTGGAGGGTTGGAAATGCAGTTATTACACGATGATTTATATGTTTCACTTTGTCGAATACATGCAATTCAATTGGCTACGATATCCGGTATGTAATTCATATTAAATGTAATTCATATGTTTGCCTTGACTTGTCCATATAATTAATATTGATTTCCTCTAATATTTTATTCTACTAAATTTGTTTTATTAGTTGCATTGTTATAATTACAATATTTATTTTTATAAAGCAAAACAGAGATGTAGTTGTTATATTGTATTTTTCTAATAACCTACATATTTTGAATTTTTGGTAGCATAAATCGAAGAAACAGGCAGGGCATTACACCAAGGACTAGATAGATTATTTTAGATGTATGTGGCAAGGTGGTTTCAACAGGAATTGTGTAAATCAGATTATGGATTTGTATAATTTAGTGTGCATGAATTTTTGATATAATTTAGTGTACATGAATTTTTGTATAATTTTTTATATAATTTAGTATACATGAATTTTGTTTAGGGGTTGTATTCTGATTGGAAATTCTCTGTTTTGGCATTGATTTTTAATGGCTAGGAAACTGGAGGCTAGCCAAAATATAAAATAAAAATTGAAAAAAAATATTACCATTCTACACGGATATTTCACAAAAGTCCGTGTAGAAAGCCAAATAAAGAGCAAATAAAAATATAAGATAGCTACACGGCTGCTTATGTAATGATCCGTGTAGAAATAGTTATTCTACACGGATATTTAGATAGACGTCCGTGCAGAAACATGATCGTACACGTCCGTTAGTTAAATATCCGTGTATAAATCTCCAGTAATTGTACACGGTTGTTTATGTAATAAGCCGTATAGACTAACTATTTCTACACGGATATTAACCTAAAAGTCCGTGTAGATAGAGTAATCGTACACGGATGTTTATGTAATAATCAGCTCGATGAGCGCCACTGGCAAGGAATTGGACACGGTTGTTTATGTAATAAGCCGTGCAGAATAACTATTTCTACACATATATTAACCTAGAAAGTCCGTGTAGACAGAGTAATCCTACACGGCTGTTTATGTTCCAATCCGTGTAGCTCAGCTTTGGAGAGCGCCACTTGGCAAGGAATTGGACACGGTTGTTCAAGTAATAAGCCGTGCAGAATAACTATTTCTACACGGATATTAACCTAAAAAGGCCGTGTAGACAGAGTAATCCTACACGGCTGTTTATGTTACAATCCGTGTAGCTCGGCTTTGGAGAGCGCCACTTGGCAAGGAATTGAACACGGTTTTTTATGTAATGATCCGTGTAGCTCTCAGGAATTGCACACGGGTAAATATCCGTGTATAAATTTATTCAGGGATTATACACCCTCGCACTCCACACGGCAGGAAATCCGTGTAGCTCCCCTGTTTATGTCCGTGTACAATGACCATTTCTGTAGTAGTGTGTATGTTAACTCTTCTATTTACTTTACGCACACTTGCTTAGTTTAACGTTATTCGAGTTTCCGCCAAGAATAACTTATACACACGATAGTTAAAAGTACTTAGCTTTAAATTTTAAAAGGCCCTTATTCACCCCCTCTAGGTGCCTTAGGGACCAACATATATGTATTAATGTAAAGGTGTTGAAGGATGTTATGAAAAAAAAAATAACATGTTTGTGTGAAGTTCTTAATGTACTTCCTGGCTATATATGTATGTTTGTTGCATGATCTGAATTTACTTTACAAATTATGATAGGAAATGATGAAACTAACGGCAATTCTTTATCACTCGAGCCGAAAATAGAACCTGACACAGGAACCGTATACAAGGCTATAATGTTAGGTTATGTTTTCTTTATTTTGGTTTTAATTTCTTCTTGGTTCCTTTTGTTAGGGTTTTGTTTTTTTGTTTTAATTAGTAGCTCTCAGAGGTGCACTGGAGATTTGTTGTAGAAACATGCATGCCAAGTGTTCTCATAGGTGCTCTCAAAGGTGTTTTAATTAGTAGCTCTAAGAGGCGCTCATAGGGTTTTTTTGTTTGTTTTATGTAGAAATATGCATGCCAAGTGTTGTAACATTTCTAGTATATATATGTATATGTATTTATGATGGATATTTATTGAATTATGGATGTATATCAGTTTATGTTTTGTTGAATGTTGAATGAATATTATTAATTTCTATATGTTGTGTTGAATATTTATTGAATTAACTATGTGTAATATTTATGTTTAATGGCTAGCAAATTAATATGGGTGCCAGCCAATAAAAAATTGTTAAAAAAATCAAAACATACACGGTTCAAAACAACAAACCGGTTATGGTTGCCAAAATAAAACACGGATGCCTTAGAAATCTTGTAAATAACACTTGTTAGTATACACGGTTACTTTGACAATGTAGAAATCACTATATTCAGCGCTTTTTTGTGGGAACTGACACGGTTCACTAACTGTGTACAACGTACCTACCTCTTACATGATGCTCGCTGACATGGTCGTAGAACCGTGTGTCATTAGCTTTTCGAACTGTATATAGTCGTATTTTCTGCACTAGTGTGACATCCCTGCGGGATGCTATAGTTTATGTAGTCTACCTAGCAAAAAAATTATATATATATATATAAATTTTTTTTGTTAGGTAGACGTGTGTGTGTGAGTAGAACTACGGTGTTCCTAAGTTCACCAAGTCTCTTTGTGAACTCAACTCTAAAACTTATCGGATTGACTTCAAATGACGAATCCGAACCGTTAAAATCCATCTACCTTGTGAGTGATGCATCTACATACAAAATTTAAAATTTTCGAATTAATTTTGTATAGAGTCAAGTGGTAAAAAAACATTCAATAAATGAATGCATTAAAATTAATTTATGAACTTTCTAACTTTGACTGTTTTGACTTTATACTAAATTAATTCGAAAATTTAAAATTTTTGCATGAAGACGCATCACTCGTAAGGTAGATGAGTTTTAACATTTCGGATTTATTAGTTAAAGTCAATCTGTTAAGTTTTAGAATTGAGTTCACAAGGAGAATTGGTGATTCCTCCTCCTTAATTGGTAGTGATGAGAACGAGAAAGTTGTTGCTGATTATGAACAACTTTGCATGAAACATGCATGGTTGACTACAAGCCGTTAATCTCGGGCAACTTGGTAGTATCTATTTTCTTATAATTATTAGAACTCGGTATTATCTATTCTCTTATAATTATTAGAAAATAGATACAACTGGGTATATATTAAGATTCATTATTGTACCCATTGACTATAAATTAATCACGCCATGACAGATATCCATGTGCAAGCCTATTGTACTCTATGTGCAGTTAAATCTCGGTATAACAATAGTGTAATGAGTTATTAATTAACCAGCTGTCATGTTATTTGTTGCACTTGCACGAATTTGTTAAAAGCATATATGTTGATTTTGTAAAAAAAATATTCCGTGCCATGGTCCAGCCATAAGCTGAACTTGTAAAAGAACGCAACTCTTTGTTATCAACACAACACGCTTCACAAGGAATAGTTAGAAGAAACCACTAAGCAGTGGTTAGCTCTTTTGTCTCTTCCCAAAGTCAACCGACAGTTAGGCCCTGTTCGGCTGCATAATGGGTTCGGAAATGAGTACGGAAAATCAAAAAATTTGAACTGAATTTTACTGTTCACGTGGGAAAAAAAAAATTCACTCTGAGTAATTTTTTTTTTCCCACGTGAATAGTAAAATTGTTGCTGCAGCCGATCAGGACCTTATCGTTCTCTTGGAAACCTCCATTCTCATCTCTCCTCCAATCTAAATTTTTCAGAGCTAAATAATGATAATATTAATGTAGAGTCAAAGCAAGAATTATTAACATCTTCATATTTATCATATGGATTGTATATGCTCAAAAATTCTTGAATACTACAATTAACAGCAAGAAGAGAAAGAAAAAGACTAACATTATTTTGTACTACCATTTCAAAAGGTCAGCCACTGAAAGAGTGCCACGTGGCAGTCTCTTAATGGGTGTATTATAAAGGCACGGATCGAGGCCTAGATATGTTTCTCGTGCGTAATCATAGCCGTTGATCATAGCCATCAGGTCAACAATAACAGTGTGAATGCATGAGAAATTCAGGCCATGATTAACAAAAAGTAGGTGGGGCTTAGATGGGGAGAACATTAATTATTTACAAATCTCAATCGTAGTGTTCGGCAAGCTCAGCTTATGCTTCCTTAGAGCTCCCTAGTGCTCTAAGGAGCCTTAAGCTTACCGAACGAGTGCTTCTTAGTGTAGCTTAATCTCACCTCCTTAATGTTCCTTTTGCCCATCTTACTTAAGCTTGCTCAAGTTTTTAAGCCATAGTTTCACATGGCTTAAGTATTTTGTCAAGCTTAAGCATTTTTTTTAAAAGTTATTTTCAACTTTATTGTCAAACAGTCACGGATTAGTGCAGTTTAAAAATTAAGGCTCACATGGTTGCCGAACAGCCCCAATCAGATTAATCACAATTAATCTCATGTCATCAAGAGAACCAAAAGATTCCACCAAAACAAAACAAACTATGATAATTGATGACAAAGACATGTGAACTAGCTCGATATGTGTGCAAATTGACCAGGACTCAATATTTAGGTCGTCCCATCTAAATTGTCCCACCAATTAAAAGAGAGAGTGTAATTAAATTAAGGAGAAGGTTATTAGAGCGCTAGGAGACTAACTATTCCAACAATGCCATTAGCATCTACAAACAACTCGTTCCGTATTTGACAAGAAGCACTGAGTGAAGGGGGCAGTTTCACATCCAAGGGAGAAGGTTCAATTAACTGTTCGAGGAGAAGGTCAGCTGCATTTTTCCAAGGAATAGGCGAAGCCGATCACTCAAAACGAATCACATCACCCGGCCCAGCATAATCTCGGAGCTGAGCTTGTGTAATTAAGGAGCAGCTCAAAGAGTTTTCAGGTAAGCACACTTTATATATTGAAATTAAGGAGAAGGTTATTAGAGCGCTAGGAGAGTAATTATTCCAATGATTCTAGTAGCATCTACAAACAACTCGTTCTGTATTTGACAAGAATTCCGTCGTGAAGGGGGCAGTTTCACATCCAAGGGAGAAGGTTCAATTTACTGTTGGAGGAGAAGGTCAGCTGCATTTTTCCAAGGAATAGGCGAAGCCGATCACTCAAAACGAATCACATCACCCGGCATAATCTCGGAGCTGAGCTTGTGTAATTAAGGAGCAGCTCAAAGAGTTTTCAGGTAAGCACACTTTATATATTGAAATTAAGGAGAAGGTTATTAGAGCGCTAGGAGAGTAATTATTCCAATGATTCTAGTAGCATCTACAAACAACTCGTTCTGTATTTGACAAGAATCGTGTCGTGAAGGGGGCAGTTTCACATCCAAGGGAGAAGGTTCAATTTACTGTTGGAGGAGAAGGTCAGCTGCATTTTTCCAAGGAATAGGCGAAGCCGATCACTCAAAACGAATCACATCACCCGGCATAATCTCGGAGCTGAGCTTGTGTAATTAAGGAGCAGCTCAAAGAGTTTTCAGGTAAGCACACTTTATATATTGAAATTAAGCATTGAACCTATCTTAAAGGGTATATTTAGATTTTCAATCCCCTAGTTAGCTTTTCACTCCTATCATTGGATCAAGCGAAATTTAAAGCTGAGAGACTTCATCATTCAAAAATTCATTATTCATTGTTGAACCTAATATTATATTTTCATAAACTTATCTAAATAAATATATTTTTTCTTTAGTGGCATTATATTGAAAAATGAAAAAAGTTTAGCGTTGAGAATCAATAAGACTCCAAGATATCATTACTTCCAATCAATGAGATCAAGAAGTCAGGATTGTTGGGGAATCATAAAGGCCAAACAATTACACCTTATCTAAAATTCAAACAATTACATTTCATCTAGGAGTCAAACACTTACACTCCGGAAAAGGAGAAGGAGAAACAGTTCTCCACCTCAACCTATGGACCGTTTTATACCAAAACCGACTCGTAAAAACATAATCATAAGTGCGTAATACAAAACTTAATTCCATAACATTGGTTATTGAATCCTCAAGTCTGAAGAGTCATCTCCAAGAGCACGAGACAAGTCTTCAACGACAAGATACCCTTCTCGCCTTTACGTTGCATGGTTGTGAATCAAATCTTCTTATGAGTCCAAATTGAGAATTCAATTACAACCCTCACCCTAGAGATGAGAAGTTTAGCTTCTCATGGTCATGGCAAAATAAAAGGAATAAAATAAAGATAGCATAATACAATCCAATTGAGGATGGATGAACCTCTGCTTCCTTAGATAACGCCTTATTCTCCTGCTTGGCTTCCGATGGATACCCTTCTCTCTCTAAGTAACTCTCTAACCTAACCTAACAATGAGAATTGCTAATCTCTATTCTATGGATTTAACACAATTAAACACTCACACTAAACCTAATTATAAGAAGGGTATTTATAGCCTTCATAAATGAGAGGAGTAGTGGAAGTAGTAGAGAAGGTGGAACTTGGAGTGCACTCCAAGTTTGGGTAGATGGAGCCAAAAATAGCTAAGATAGCTTGGGTCTAAAGCAATCGCGTCCTTCTAGAAGAATTCTACCGAAAATAGCATCAATGGTGGAGATTTGATCAAAATCAAACAGTCCACGGATTGTGCGGCATAGGGGAGGTCGCACGGCTTCCCAACTTAGTAGATTTTGCTGTAATTTTGCCATTTCGCATGTTGTGCACTTCGTGTGAGGTGTTGCATGCTCCATGTGATGCCCTGTTTTGGTGCTATGTCCAGAAATTGCCTAAATATGATACTTTTGCTCTGTTTTTGGCCTAAATACGCAACTTTCTCCAAAACTTGCCAAAATAGCCTAAAAACATGTTTCCAGTAAATAAATTAGAAAAATTGCTACTTTGCATTCGCTTTTTGTCATTTTCCGCAAGAAAATATAGTGATTTTTGCTATATGTTTTGGTTTCATCATCTTCCAAGACATCAAGATTCGGCCCTTGAGAGATCCTCTCCCTTTTTTTTAATGGATCTCTTCTCTCTATTATTTGATAGTGGAAGAACAAGAGAAGGCACAAATCTGTATTTTCTAAAGAGAAAATGTTTGTTCGGTTTCTGTGATTTTTTATGTTATCTTATGCCTTTAGGACCAATCCTTACATAGGATAACCTATCTGGTTATCTGCCAACTTAAAAAAAGGTATTTTGTGTGATCGCATCAAATATCGTGCAGTCACATCAAAATCTATGCGGCTGCATCGATATTCGTATGGCCCGCACAAATCTCTAGAAAAACAGTTTTCAGAATTGCAAATCTCAGAATCAGTCCATCAATAATTTGATCTTTGCCTAAATTGTTCTACACATTTATGAATCACACTCTATTACACTCACTCTATTAATACCACTTGTTGGGGAATCATAAAGGCCAAACAATTACGCTTTATCTAGAGATCAAACAATTACATTAAATCTAGGCCTCAAAGACTTACACCCCGAAGAAAGAGAAACAGTTCTCCACCTTAACCTAGTAACCATCATATGCCAAAGTCGACTCATAGAAACATAATCATAAGTGCGGAATACAATACATGATTCCATAACATTGGCCATGGATCCTCAAGTCTGATGAGCTATCTTCGTGAGCATGAGACAAGTCTTCAATGGCAAGAAGCTCTTCTCGCATTTACGTCATATGGTCGTGGATCAAATCTTCCAAGACAGCAAATTCAGCCCTTGAGGGAGCCTCTTCCTTTTTCTTAATGGATCTCTCCTCTCTATTTTTTGATGGTGGAAGAAGAAGAGAATGCCCACAAATCTGTATTTTGTAAAGAGAAAACGTTTGTTCAGTTTTTATGTTTTTCTATGTTATCTTGTGCCTTGGGGACCATTATGTACTTTCTTCTTTATAACCAAAAACTTGATATCAATGTACTTGGATTTTGATGAACTTCGGTTGTTATTTGCGTATAGCACGGCTGAATTATTGTCACAATACAATTTTAGTGGTCTCTCATAGATTCCAATATACGCAGCTTAGTGACAAAATTGCATTGCCATACACCATTATTTGATGCTTCATGACATGCAATGAATTCTACAACAATTGTGGAAGATGCTATAAGTGACTGTTTAACACTTTTCCACGAAATAGCTCCTTCGGCTAACATTAAGATGTAGCCGGATGTAGATTTTATGCTATCTTGACATCCTCCAAAATCAGAGTCGGTATACCCAATGACCTCTAGCTTGTCCGACCTCGATACATGAGCACATGGTCTTTTGTTCGCTTCAGGTACCTTAAGACCCATTTGGATGCTTTCCAATGATCTTGACCTATATTAGATAAGTATCAGCCCAACATGCCAGTGATGAATGCAATATCTGAATGCGTACACACTTGAGCATACATGATGCTCCCAATAACTGAGGCATATGGATACTTTTGCATTACTTCCTTTTCTAAAGTATTCTTGGGGTATTGGCTGAGACTAAATTTTTCTCCCTTTGCCATAGGGGTATTTCCTGATTTACTATTTTGCATGCCATATCTAATGAGAACCTTTTCGATATAATTCCTTTGGGATAAACCTAAAATACATTGGGTTTTATTCATTAGTATTTCAATCTCTAGGACAAATGATGCATCATTAAGATCTTTTATCTCAAAATTCTTCATCATAAAGTTCTTAGTCTCTTGCAACATATTTATATCGTTACTGACAAGCAATATGTCATCCACATATAAAACCAGAAACACAAACTTACTCCAAAAAAACTTGAGGTATATACACTCATCCATAAGATTTGACTCAAAACTAAATGAGATAATCACATTGTTGAATTTGTAGTACTATAGACGAGATGCTTGCTTTAGCCCATAGATGAATTTCTTAAGTTTACACACCATAGACTTTGTGTCTCCCGACACATAGTTTTCTGGTTGCACCATATAGATCGTTTCTTCAATTTGACCATTTAGAAATGATGTTTTACAATCCATCTGATGAAACTGGAGAAAAAGTCTCTTTATAATCGATGCCTTCCTTTTATGTAAAACCCTTAGCGATAAGACAAGTTTTATATTTCTCCACATTATGAATCTCTCTTGGTTTTAAATATCAATTTACAACCAATAGGTCTCGTACCTAATGGTAATGGGATAATTTCCCAAACGTCATTGTCAGCCATATATTTCATTTTCTCATTCATGGCATCGATCCACTTGTGAGTTAGAATCTTCTATGGCTTGTTTGAAATTAATTGGTCATTTTCTAACATGTCAACATCAAACTCATGTTTTTGAAGGTAAACTACATAATCTGAAGATATTGTAGACATTTTCTCTATAGTGGATCTTCTTATTGGCACTTCTAAATTTTCTTGAGTGTTTCCAGCATTGTCTGCAACTTCTGGCCAATAATAGCACCTTCCAGGGGTTGTAGATCATCTTGCACCTCACTATACGGCCGCACAGAATCCTGTTTGGCTGCACCAATCCCCTGAATCGCAATTTGTGCTATTTGATCTTGTTGAGTTTGGTCTTCAAAAATTGTTTTGTTTTCGACAATTGTATTTTGAGTTAAAATGAGTTCAATATTGACAAAACTCGCAACACCTGTGGAAATATTTGCATATTTCTCTTTGAATTCAAAATTCATTATTGCATATCCCTTTGCAAACTCAACATCCTAAAAAGAATTGCATTTCCCGTCTCAAAAACTGAATGTTCTATAGGATTATAAAACTTATAACCCCTTGATCGGTCGTCATACCCAATAAAATAATAACTAATGGTCCTTTCATTCAGTTTCTTCTCATTTGGCCTATAAGGCCTTGCCTCAGTTGTACATCCCCATACACGCCAATGACCTAAACTAGGCTTTCGCCCAGTCCAAATCTCTTTTGAGGTTTTGTTAATTGCTTTAGTAGGTACTCTATTAAGGATATATGCTGCTGTTGTCTTTAAAGCTTCACCCCATAGATTTTGTGGCAAAGTAGTGTGACTCATCATACTTCTTATCATGTCCTTAAGTGTTCTATTGCGCCTCTCAAAAGTAACAACCGGTACCTTCTGATTTGGCAACATACTTGCCCATATCCAGTTTCTTTTGTGTGGTCAATGCAGTATCCTTATTATCCTTAGTCTGATTCAATTTCTTACGCTTAGGTGATGCCTTAAAATTGGAAGTAGTAGCAACATGAGCACTTTTTGTCTTATCTTGTTTTAATCTTTCCTCTTCTTGCACACAATGGGAGATGAGCTCATTCAGTGTCCAAGTTTCCTTCTGAAAATTATAGCTCATTTTAAATTGCCCAAAGTGCGAAGGAAGGGATATCAATACTAAGTGCACTGAGAGATCATCAGAGATCTCCAACTTCACTGCCCTTAGTTTTGAAACAACATTACATCTCCATGATGTACTCCCGAATACTTCATTTATTCTTATACTTCATTAAGACAAGTTTAGTCAAGAGTGTACCAATTTCAGACTTTTCATTCTTGACAAACCTTGTCTCAATTTCTGCCAAATAGGCCTTAGTGTTAGTAATGGAATAAAAAACCGAGCCTCTAAATACATATGGAATGGACCTTTTCATAATCATTAAACTCATTCTATTGGATCTGTCTCACCTTTCCTTTCCCTTCTTTTCATCAGGGGTATAGGTGTCCCTAATAATAGGACAGTCTTTTCTAAATGCAAAGTCTAAATCTATGACACCGAGAATTATCATAATACTCTCCTGCCAATACTTGAATTTGGTACCATTTAACGTCGGAATGTCTTTTAGGTCTATACCTGATCTGCCAAATTGAATTGATTTAATTAAATTCTAAATTTAATTTAGGCCCAAATTCTAAATGGGCTTTTGGCCCAAAATATTACTTCATAATTAATATTTTAATCCATATAATATATTTATACAATTATTCTGAATAATTGTATTTCTTGCGATTGCGATTAATTTATACGACGTGTCATTCACGTTATAAATTTAATCTAGTTTAAGCTTGTCATCTCCATGACATTTATTTTATTATTAATTATAATAATTTATAATTAATCATAAAATTTCTCTGCTTATTTTACTATTGGTGTGACCCGATAGGATCTGTGCTATGTTGGCAATAGAATTAAAACTCCTTTTAATTCTATAAATCATAAGCGGCATCTGGCAGAATACATTATGACTACCCAATTGACACAGATGATCTTGTACAGTACAATATCACGATCCAGTAAACAATTTACTCGTGTTAATTCTTTTGTCTCATAGTATCAGATCAGTTCGAAGGTAGGTATGTGTCATCCTTGCAAACTTAATCTTTTCTCGATCTTAAGTAAATTATCATATATGATTAACTCTTTAATCATATTGTGCACAGATAATCCTACTTCATCAAAGGGCCCAGTGATACTATCACACGTATTAAATACGAGTGACAATAGTAGTCTTGGTGAACATCTCCCCTCTGCATAAGTTATGCATACTGAATTGTCATCGTTATAGCTACTTTTTACGGATAGCGTTAAACAACACTCACGAATACACACTTCCTATGTAAGAAAGACGAATACCTCATACTTTAGAACTTAACACTGAATGAAAACATTAATGACACGAACACACACCATTTAATGTTTCATTTAGGGTCTGTCTAATACCATGTTCTCTAACATGTATCTGTATGATTAAATGACAACTCTTTGTCTATGATTTGTAAAACTTAACCATCATTTAATCCACACAATAACCTTTAAACGGTCAATTAGTGTTCCTTGCTAATTACCACGGTTAGAGACTATCAAGAGTATTTATCATCTATATTATGAAGCGTTACAATTTCAAGTAATGAACTCGAAATGATTCATAAATTCGATAAATCTCAAGGAACAAAATGATTTTTTATTAATCATCCTTTACAGGAACAAAATATTATAGAATACAATTATCCTACGATTGACTTTTAGATTATTACACTAACAATCTCCACTTAATCTAGAGCTAATCAATATTAGCCCTAAATTTATACAAGCCTCTATATTCTCAAAGATCTCGTAGATCCCAAGAAAATCTCACAGCCAATCTCCTATGTGTCTCAGACCCATAGAAGAAGTATGCATCTCATGCTTGGCTTGAGAAAGAGGTTTTGTCAGTGGATCAGCTGTGTTGCTGATTATGTCAATCTTTGTAAATCTTTACATCACCTCTGTTTTACGATCTCTCGTATTAGGTGATAACATTTAAATTACGTCCTCGATTCGTTATGGTCGGTTTGGAAACTTGCATCGGTGTAACCTTTTACAACGAGTTCAGAATCACCGCCATTGAGGATGAATACGTATCCTGACTGTGATCTCGAGTCGTCATGGTTGGTTTGGAAACTTGCATCGGTGTAACTATTTACAACGAGTTCAGAATCACCGCCGTAGACGAGGAACTTATCCTTAGTCCTTCTTAAGTACTTAAGGATATTCTTTGCAGCATTCCAATGCTCTATTCCTTAATTAGCCTGATGTCTGCTTGTCACGCTCAAAGCGTACGAGACATCAGGGCGAGTGCACAACATGGCGTACATGATAGACCCAATAGCCGAAGCATATGGTACTTTACTCATCATGCTTCGCTCATCAGTTGTCAAAGGACATTGAGTCTTGCTAAACTGAACACCATGAGACATTTACAGGAATCCCCTTTTGGAATCCTGCATGCTGAACGGATTCAGCACTTTGTCAATATACGTGCTTTGACTCAATCCTATTGAGTCTTTTCGATCTATCTCTATAGATCTTTATGCTTAGGATATAGACAGCCTCGCCCAAACATTTTATTGAGAACACTTTCTTTAATGAAGACTTGGCTAATTCTAGTAAAGGATATCATTCCCGATTAGGAGTATGTCATCTACATATAAGACCAGAAAAGCGATTTCACTCCCACTAGTCTTCTTGTACACACAGGGTTCTTCTTTGCTTATGACGAAATCAAACTTTTTGACTTCTTCGTCATAACGAATATTTCAACTCCGTGATGCTTGTTTCAATCCATAAATGGATCTAAGAAGCTTGCACACAACATTTTTTGGATCTTCAAAACCCATAGGCTGTATGACATCCATTTACCATATTTCATCAACATGAAATGCAGCAATTGTTAGGAGAATCTGAATTGACTTAAACATAGCCACAGACGAAAATGTTTCATCATAATCAGCTCCTTCAATTTGTTTGAAACCTTTCGCAACTAGCCGTGCTTTGTAAACAGTCATATTATCATCCATGTCTATTTTCCTTTTGAAAACCTACTTGTTTTCAATGGGTTTTACCCCTTCAAGCGGAACACTCTTTGTTCTTGACTTGATTGTCGTACATGGATTGTATTTCGGATCTCATGGCCTCAAGCCATTTACCGGAGTCGGGCCTATCCAATGTTTCTGCATAAGTCAAAGGATCTTCAATGTCAAACACTGAGACTTCATGAAGTTTCATGTACCTTTCAGGTGCATGTACTATCCTTTCTGACCTACGTAGGACTTGTACTTCTGGTTCTTGAACTTCATCCACAACTGTTTGTGGGTTTAGTTCTCCTTCAACTTGCGTTGAAGTTTCTGAGGTTGGGACTTGAACCTCTTCCACAACTCTTTGTGGATTTGGTTTTTCCCAATGCTCATTAATCGAAGTATCAAGTGGTGGGATTATCTGATCATCATTTGATACAATATCGTGTGATGTATCTTGAACTTCTTCAAGTATTACATTACTCCCACTACTTCCTCTTGCAAGAAACTCTTTCTCCAAGAACACACCATGTCGAGCAACAACTATTTTGTTCTCGGATTGGTGATAGAAGTAATATCCTTTAGTTTTCTTAGGATATCCTACGAAAAATCATTTATCAGATTTGGGTTCAAGTTTGTCAAATGTCATACGTTTGACAAAAACTTCGCAACCCCAAATTTTAAGAAAAGATATATTTGGAACTTTTCCAAACCATAACTCGTATGGAGTCTTTTCAACTGATTTAGATGGAACCCTATTTAGCGTTAGTACGGTAGTTTCTAGTGCGAGACCCCAAAACGATTTTGGGAGGGTGACTTTACTCATCATAGAACGAACCATGTCCAACAAGGTTCGATTCCTTCTCTCGGAAACACCATTCCATTGTGGTGTTCTGGAGGCGTGAGTTGTGAGACAATCCCACATTCTTTCAAGTACGTTTTAAACTCAAGACTCAAGTATTCGCCTCCACGATCTGATCGTAAGGCCTTGATCTTTTTGTCGAGTTGGTTTTCTACTTCAGTCTTGAATTCTTTGAACTTTTCAAAGGATTCAGACTTATGTCTCATCAGGTAGACATAACCATATCTACTGAAATCATCAGTAAACGTGATGAAGTAATAATAACCGTTTCTTGTACAAGTACTCATTGGTCCATATACATCACTATGTATAAGACCTAATAAGTCACTTGCCCTTTCACCTTTCTTGGTGAAAGGAGCCTTGGTCATTTTTCCTCGTAAACAGGATTCGCATGTATCAATTGATTCAAAATCAAATTTACCAATAAGTCCAACTTTTTGCAACATTTTGATGCGTTTCTCGTTTATATGACCTAGGCGACAATGCCACATGTAAGTCGTACTTTCATGAGACGTTTTGAGTCATTTGTCATTGATATTAAACACGGGTTTATTCATTTCCAGCATATAAAGACCATTTATCATATAAGATGATCCATAATATAAATCATTTTTATAAAAGGAACAACACTTGTCTTTTATAACAAATGAAAAACCATTCATCTCCAAACACGAGATTGATATGATATTTCTGGAAATGCTAGGAACAAAATAAACATTTTCTAGTTCCATTACAAGCCCGCTGGGCTAATACAACTCTATACTACCGATAGCTAAGGCCGCAACACTTGCGCCATTGCCAACTCGGAGTTGTACTTCCTTACTGTGTAACTTCCTTTCATTTCTTAGTGCATTCATATTTGAACAAATATGAGCACATGATCCGGTATCTAATACCCAGTCATTGAGAGAAGTTGCAACATTAATTTCAGTAACAAAAATACTTGAGACTGAAGCTTTTGAGACATTCTCAAATTTCAGATCTGCAAGATATTTCGGGCAGTTTCTCTTCCAGTGACCATTGCTATTACAATAATAGCAGTCGCTGTCAGGAGAAACATTTATCTTGGGAGTGGTTGTTATCGGAACAACCTTCCCTTTGCCTTTGTACTTGGTAGCCTTTTTCCCTTTCGCCTTTTGATCTTCCTCTCATTCTCTCGTATCATGAGGACATGAGAACTTTTCTCCATGTCGTCATCAGCGATCCTCAGCATCCCTTGGAGCTCCTGCAAACTTTGTGAGTTGAGGATAATGTCCGTGGCCAACTCTTTGCCCAACGGACAGTTAAGCCTTTTTAGCTGCTCCACATCGCTCGTCATACGAAACATGTGAGCACTGATAATGTCCGTGGCCAACTCTTTGTCCAACGGATATTTAAGCTTCTCCAATTGCTCCACATCGCTCGTCATACGAAGCATGTGAGCACTGATAATGTTCGTGGCCAACTCTTTGCCCAACGAACATTTAAGCTTCTCCATCTGCTCCACATTGCTCGTCATACGAAACATGTGAGCACTGATGGAGCTGCTCTTTTCAGGGATGGGTTTAGTTAATACGTATTCTTTCTTTTCCAGTAAAGGACGTAACGAAAAAGACGTTTCTTTAGACATGTTCTACATTGTTAAAAGTAAAGATTTAGGTTTTGTTCATGTATATGTTTCATTACTTTAATGAAACTCTCACTACAAATTTGTTCTATACCCGATCTGTAGTAGGTCCAAGATCCCTATTTTTACTAAGACACAAGCCAGCGTCGGCATGAAACTTGGCCATTAGCTATTTTAGGTAAGCAACTCTTTGCTAATCACATCCTCATATGATTCTTGGTTTCGTTAAACATCGTATGTTGTAACAAAACTCTGCCCCGAGCCCAAAACTGTTTTGGAAATCATCGGTAAGTAACCTCACTCTATTTGATACGATATGTCCGACATAACCCTCGACTACCAAAGGTAAAAGGCGATGCCTACTGAGTAGGTCCCATCAACCAATGAACAATGGTTTGAGGAGGATAGAGTAGGAAGGGCAGATTACTTAATTAAGGGTTTGTATTTATGCTTAGCCTCGTAAGCAGTCAGGTCGTAATACAGACCATAGCTACTTCCTATCATATAGGAGTAGCTTCGTAGTTACGATAAAGCAGTTACTGCCTATCATATAGGAGTAGCTTCGTAGTTACGATATAAGTCGTTACTGCCTATCATATAGGAGTAGCTTCGTGGCTACGATAAAGCGGTAAATCTAATTTACGCATTTTATATCAAAGCAGTAAATCCTATTTACTCAAAGCTGTAAATCTAATTTACCAGTTCATACAAACATTTTGTATATATATACGTGAATCAGTCACGTATATTTCTATCAGTTCCTAATTCTTTATTTTGCAGCTTTTGCGTGTAAGTTCTATTTTATGTTGTAAACCATATAAACAATTTACATGCATTTCATATCAAAACAGTTAATTCTTTCAGAAAGCGTAAAGTAATTTGGTAATGTGATAAAGTTTCTTTTCGGCCAGCTATTATACAAGAGAAGGGGTTCCCAGGAAAGACCAGGGGTCACAAGGACCGCTTAAGTCTAATCTTTCCTCGACATAACCTTCTTCACCTCTGTACGAATAACAGCTCTTACTCAGGTACTTTATTGCTTCATCACATTCTTAGATATACTTTACACTTTCGTAAGATTAAAGAAAGAAAGCGTAAAGTAATTTGGTAATGTGACAAAGTTCCTTTTCAGCAAGTTATCATACAAGGAAAGGGATTCCCAGGAAAGCCAGGGGTCACAAGGACCGCTTAAGTCTAATCTTTCCTCGATAGAACCTTCTTAACCTCTGTACGAATAATAGCTCTTACTCGGGTACTTTATTGCTTCATCACATTATTAAATATTTTTTAACACTTTCGAACGAAAGCGAAAAGAAAGCATAAAATCACATTTTATCTTTCTTAGTCGGAAAACCGAGCCAAGAAAATTAACAAAGCATAAAATCATATTTTACTTAATTTTCTTAGTCGGAAAACCGAACCAAGAAAATCACATTTTATTTGATTCCGTTATCACATTCTTTAATGTACTCAACACACCCGAAAACATAAAGAAAGCATAAAATCATATTTTATCTTTCTCAGTCGGAAAACCGAACCAAGAAAATCATATTTTATTTGATTTAGTTTTAAGCTGCAAATCTAAGAATTCAAACCGATAAACTATTTATATGTATCAACTATACATAAGGTACAAAGATTTTAGAAAATCAATCAGCAAGAGAGCTTATGCTCTAATACCACTGTTGGGCGAATTTGCCACTAAATTCAGTTTTTCTTAGAATTTACTGCTAAATTCTGTTTAGACTTATGATGCGAAAAGAACGCAAAATCAAAATTTTTATTTCTACCATAAGCCATAGGATCTACTCCTTTGATTGATTTCTAAACATAGAATTTATTAACACTAAAATAAATTAAAACAACGATTGTACCTTTTTCCAAATTCAAATTGGAATGAAGTTGTCTCTGATTCAGAGCACCAGAAATCTAGTGCCTCTATCAGTATCCACCAGGAACTACCAGAGAGTTGGTATTTCTTTTGTCAGAAATACTATACCAACGGTATTCGAAAAAGCCGCTGTTTTCGGTAAATGATTCACCGTAAACCCGCTAATTTCTACGAAAACACTATTCACAAGAATAACTATTTTATTCTCGCAAGAATATATATTTATGAATTACCGAATTTTCTGCAAATCACTATTTGGGAGAGAAAATAAAAGTCGAATCGAATCGGATTCTGATTCAAACTTGGATTGGATTTCTCCTATTTTCTCTCCACCCCGCCACCCTTTCTATAGTGTTCAATGGCGGTTTCAAAATGTCAAATTACCATTTCAAATTCACTTTTGGGTGAATTTACCAAATTGCCCTTGGCCCAAATTGAATTGATTTAATTAAATTCTAAATTTAATTTAGGCCTAAATTCCAAATGGGCTTTTGGCCCAAAATATTAATTCATAATTAATATTTTAATCCATATAATATATTCAGAATAATTATATTTCTTGCGATTGCGATAAATTTATACGACGTGTCATACACGTTATAAATTTAATATGGTTTAAGCTTGTCATCTCCATGACATTTATTTTATTATTAATTATGACAATTTATAATTAATCATAAAATTTCTCTGATTACTTTCCTATTGGTGTGACCCGATAGGATCTGTGCTATGTTGGCAATAGAATTAAAACTCATTTTAATTCTATAAATCATAAGCGGCATCTGGCAGAATACATTATGACTACCCAATTGACACAGATGATCTTGTACAGTACAATATCACGATCCAATAAACAATTTACTCGTGTTAATTCTTTTGTCTCATAGTATCATATCAGTTCGAAGGTAGGTATGTGTCATCCTTGCAAACTTAATCTTTTCTCGATCTTAAGTAAATTATCATATATGATTAACTCTTTAATCATATTTTGCACAAATAATACTACTTCATCAAGGGGCCCAGTGATACTATCACTTGTATTAAATACATTGGACAATAGTAGTCTTGGTGAACATCTCCCCTTCGCATAAGTTATGCATACTGAAATGTCATCATTATAGCTACTTTTTACGGATAGCGTAAACAACACTCACGAATACACACTTCCTATGTAGGAAAGACGAATACCACATACTTTAGAACTTAACACTGAATGAAAACATTAATGACACGAACACACACCATTTAATGTTTCATTTAGGGTCTGTCTAATACCATGTTATCTAACATGTATCTGTGTGATTAAAATGACAACTTTTTGTCTATGGTTTGTAAAACTTAACCATCATTTAATCCACATAATAACTTTTAAACGGTCAATTAGTGTTCCTTGCTAATTACCACGGTTAGAGACTATCAAGAGCATTTATCATCTATATTATGAAGTTTTATAATTTCAAGTCATGAACTCGAAATGATTCATAAATTCAATAAATCCCAAGGAATAAAATGATATTTTTATTAATCATCTCTTACATGAACAAAATATTATAGAATACAATTATCTTACGATTGACTTCTAGATTATTACACTAACAAAACAACCACGATTTTGAATAAAATTATGAATTTATAAATTACATTCAAATAAAGGCTACACTTAACTATCATCATCAAAGCATCAGTTTTCATTAATTGATCACCTTTGGGCAACGAATTAATTTTTTATGACACTTTGGCGCAACAATAAAATATCGATGACTCAATAACATATCGACAACATGCCTTTTTTTGGGCCGACAATGTTGACACATGTAAACACATAATAGTCATCATTATATTTTATTATCACTCAATTTTACAAATAACATCAACAACCATTATCTTCCTTTGGGCCGATGAATGCTCGCATCCATTAAATGCACACCTAATATTCTTTTGTAAAATAAATTTAAATCAATCTTGTCAAAAGAGGTACCTTTGGGTACAATTAGGACTTAATCAATTTAATTCGAGATACATATAACTTTAATGCCTTAGCCATAAAACAAAAATGCAATTAAATATATATATATATAGAGAGAGAGAGAGAGAGATAGGCTAATATGCTTTTAGTAGCATATGGGCCGATATGCTTCCAACTCAAAATTAGATTTTCAAAGTCCAAACGGTCGATCCGAACTGTTCAAGTTGATCTACATATTGAAATCTGCTTGGAGACCAAATTTTACATTTTTTTTGAAATTTTTTTACTATTTATTAAGCCACTTTGAAAATTGCTGATCCGGATGAACAGTAAAAATAGTGCTTCCAAATTCTGGACCACCAGATCAGCAATTTTCAAAGTGGCTTAATAAATAGTAAAACAATTCCAAAAAATGTAAAATTTGGTCTCCAAGCAGATTTCAATATGTAGATCAACTTGAACGGTTCGGATTGACTGTTTGGACTTTGAAAATCCGATTTTGAGTTGGAAGCATATCGGCCCATATGCTACTAAAAGCATATTAGCCTATCTATATATATATATATATATATAGGGTCCGGCTAATTTGCTGCCGGCAGCATTTTAGCCGGAGGTGCTGCCGCCCAAACCGCTGTTTTGTGATGTCCAAACAACAAATTCAAACCGTTAGATGTTTAATCTATATTATAATCTACTTGGAGACCAAATTTTACATTTTTTGGAATTTTTTTACTATTTTTAAAGCTGGTTTGAAAACTGCTGTTTTCAGTAAATTTCTGCAGCGTTAAAAACAGCGGTTTTCAAACCAGCTTTAAAAATAATAAAAAAATTCCAAAAAATGTAAAATTTGGTCTCCAAGTAGATTATAATATATATTAAACATCTAACGGTTTGAATTTGTTGTTTGGACATCACAAAACAGCGGTTTGGGCGGCAGCACCTCCGGCTAAAATGCTACCGGCAGCAAATTAGCCGGACCCTATATATATAGGGATGGGCTATGGTGAGCTATAGAGTAAAACAAGTTTTTACTCCACGCCTCATTATTTTCATTTTGAAAATCCAAACAACCTATCCGAACCATTCAACATGATCTCTATATTGAAATGTGCTTGGAGACCAAATTTTACATTTTTTGTAATTTTTTTACTATTTATTAAGCCACTTTGAAAATCACTGATCCATTGGTCCAAATTTTTTTACTGTTTTGCTACTGTTCACCTGGATCAACGATTTTCAAAGTGGCTTAATAAATAGTAAAAAAATTCCAAAAAATGTAAAATTTGGTCTCCAAGCACATTTCAATATGGAGAACAACTTGAACTGTTCGGATCAGTTGTTTGAATTTTCAAGATGAAAATATGGCGTGAAGTACAAACTCGTTTTACTTCATAGCTCACCATAGCCCATCCCTATATATATATATATATATATATATATATATATATATATATGAGATGGGCTATGGTGAGTTGCCAAGTAAGGATCTTGTTTTACTTCACGCTCATATCTATGTTTTAAAAGACCAAACAGTCGATCCGAACTGCTCAACAAGATATCCATATTGAAATGTGTTTGGAGACCAAAGTTTACATTTTTTGGACATTTTTTACTATTTTTAAAATACTTCAAAATCATTATTTTTTACGGTCCGGAATCATTCAAAAAGAGCGGTTTTCTACCTATCTAAAAAAACTGCAGTTTTAATCTCAGAAACTATTCTGGAATTTTCCAGAGAGTTGTGCACCCACGAAATTTTATGTGGTCTGCCAATTTAAAAAATATATTTTGTGCGATCACATAAAAAATTGTGTAGTCACATCAAAATCCGTGCAGCCTGAGTAATTGTAAAACAGCATTTATTATGATAAAATTGATCCATGATCTAGGGAGATTTCTTGATTTTTAAAGCACCTTAAATAACTTTGAAAATTTAGAAATTTAATTCCAAATCTGTATATTTTGTTTTAGTAAATATCAGAAAATAAATTTCACCAAAATCCAAAATTCTATAACAGCCTATACGGAATTTTGTGTGGCCTGCCTCTGTGCGTCCGCACAGAGGGTTGCACAAATTCTGCCAAGACCGAATTTTGCGATTTCAATTGGAAATCTTCTAGCAAATTCTAATCAACTTAATAACTGAAAAATAGACAATTATAGCTGTAAACAAACAAGTTTTGTGTTCTCAAACCATATTTTTCAGATCTAAAATAATTAAGAAAAATCCAACAAAAATTAACGAAAAAATCATCAATAATTTCTAATTCTCTCTAGATCCTGAAAGACCTAATCCTTCGACATAGGAAGGCTCTGATATCACTTGTTGGGGGATCATAAAGGCCAAATAATTACACCTTATCTAGAGATCAAACAATTACATCTCATCTAGAGGTCAAACACTTACACCCCGAAGAAGGAGAAACAGTTCCCCACCTTAACCTATGAACCATCATATGCCAAAACCGACTCATAGAAACATAATCATAAGTGCGGAATACAATACCCAATTCCATAACATTGGCTATGGATCCTCAAGTCTGAAGAGTCGTCTCCGTGAGAATGAGACAAGTCTTTAATGGCAAGAAGCTCTTCTCGCATTTACGCCATATGGTCGTGGATCAAGTCTCCAAGACAGCAAGATTTGGCCCTTGAGAGACCCTCTCCTTTTTTCTTTATTGATCTCTCGTCTCTATTCTTTGATGGTGGAAGAAGAAGAGAATGCATACAGATCTGTATTTTCTAAAAAGAAAATGTCTGTTCAGTTTATGTGTTTTTCTATGTTATCTTGTGCCTTGGGGACCAATCCTTATATAGGGTAACCAATCTGGTTATCTGCCAACTTAAAAAAAAAAAATATTTTGTGCGATTGCATCAAAAACCGTATAGTGGCATCAAAATCCGTACGGCCGCATCGATAGCCGTATGGCCCGCACAAACCTCTAGAAAGGCAGTTTTTTGAATTGTAAATCTCAGAATCAATACATTAATGATTTGATTTTTGTCTAAATTGTTTTACATATTCCTGGACTACACCCTATTGAATACATAGATTGTCTAATATCTTAATTCCATATTAGATCACTTAATTGTGAAAATCAAATATGACAGTATACAATTCATAATTATATTACATATATGCTGAACGTTGGATTATGATCCAACAAGGATGTCTTGTTGAGTACTGGTATAATTTTTTACAATTATGTAATTATTATGTATCTCGGATATGTTATCATTATTTTTGTTAAATTAGACTTGGTCCTTTGTTGAATCACCATTATTTATTTATCCTTAGTAAAAGAGGGAGAGGGACAATTTGGGTCCGACCCCATTGGAATCAAATTTGAGTCCGACGAGTTCCGTGCACGAGCAAATTAAACACTTCCCTTTACAAGGAGTATAAATTCAGTCACTTCCCTTTACAACAAACAACAAACAGTTCTATAACAAGGAGTATAAATTCAGTCACTTCCCTTTACAACCAATTAGATCTACCAAGCAAGCCGAGCAAATTAAAGCACATTATAGTTCTTGGTATAAATTCTTTAATCAAATTTTAAAATATGGAAACAAATAACATAGATAGATATCTGCTCCAGCACTGAAACCTCTCTTTTCTTTGTGAAAAAAGGTACCAGGATTTGCTCTCAAACTAAGCAAGATGGACAAAAGAGAAGATTAGAAAAGAAGAGTGTTGCGCATTCATTAGAAGAAAGGAGAGAGAGAGAGAGAGAAAAATTAATTTGGCCAAGGGAATATATCTAACAAACCATTTTCAGAATGCCAATAATAAATGAGAGCTGGAATAGGCTCTGGCATGCTCAGGAAATGAGAATCCTGGTGCTGGCAAGCCTATGCTTTCAATTTGGACTGGCCTTCTTGTCTCTCTTGAGAAAACGCACTGGCCAAAAGCTCCTCATCTTTCTTCTATGGTTTTTTTACCTTTTAGCTGATTATGTTGCCATCTTGGCACTCGGTAATCTTTTTAGGAGGCAAAACGAAGGCGCTAGCATAGGCCTGGGGTCCTTTTGGGCTCCTTTCCTCCTCCTCCACCTTGGTGGGCAAGACACCATCACTTCATTTTCAATTGAGGATAATGAGCTCTGGTTGAGACATTTCCTCGTATTGGTCGTTCAGGTTGTTGTAGCATTTATCGTATTGCTTGAATTGGTGGTTATTCCCCAGCTACGTGTACCAGCTTCCTTTGTTTTCATTGCTGGATTGGTGAAGTACTCAGAGAGAACTTGGGCTCTCTATTCTTCCAGCATGGAGCAATTGCGAAGTTCAATGTTCGAATCCAAATCAATTACGAATGCTGGCATTAGCAAATATATCACAGGAAGTGATGAGTCGCTGCTTTCCAATATAGTTGGTGGCTATGATATATTTAAGAGAGCCATGCCTCTTCTGGACCTCAGGCTCACCTCCAATGAGCTACACAATTATCGAACTTATTTCCGGGACTGTGGTGTATGGAAGGCAATTAAATTGGTGGAAATAGAGCTTTCGTTCCTATACGATGTGCTTCACACCAAGGTGGTCCTTATCAATGGTCCAAGTGGTTGTCTCTGGCGATTTATCTCTCTTGAGCTGATCTACTCTGCTTTCATACTCTTTCTTATGAACGAGAAAGGAGATTACGCCAAAGCAGACATCATAATAACTTATGTTTTATTTGGTTCTGCTCTATTCATGGAATTGATTTCCCTTCTTCTAAACATATTCTCTGATTGGATGATAGTCGCACTTGAAAAAAACAAACACAAGAAACTGGCAATTATTATTGCCACAATCAAGTCATTTTTTTTCTCCGAGCGCAAGCCCAAGTGGTCAAACTCAATGGGTCAATACAGTTTGTTGAGTTTTTCCCTGAGAGATAAAAATACCACCATTAGATGGATTTTGGGTGCAGTTAAGGTGAAAAATTTATGGGATAAGTTTATTTTCGTTCACTCTGTTCATGTGCCACGAGAGTTAAAACATTTTTTAGTTCAACAGCTCCGCAAGAGGTTGAGTGTCGACTTGCAAGAGCTAAAAGATGGCAAAAGAGAGAAAGTTCTCCAACAGGAGGCAGGTAACCATTTGAGATGGATCATCAAAGGTAAGGATTTTGAGGAGAGTATTCTATTATGGCACATTGCCACGGATCTCTGCCATCCCACCCACGTTGCTAGGAATGACGATAGCAGTAGTCCCCCAGACATAAGTTTGATAGTTTCAAACTACATGGTGTACCTTTTAATAATGCAACCGTCCATGATGCCGGATGGAATTGGGAAAATAAGATTTCAGGCCACCTGTGAAGCTGTCAAAGATTTCTGTCACGTAAATAGGAGTGGGTTTACAGAAGAAAAGGCAAGAGAAGCATTATTGGATTTAAACAAACGGGATAATTTCCATCACAGGTCGGTGTTGTCTGATGCGCGCCAGCTTGCATATGAGCTAAATAAGTTGGAGGAGAACGAGAGGTGGCACCTTATCAGTAGAGTTTGGGCGGAGATGCTGAGCCATGCGGCTATTAATTGCAAGATCTACTACCATGCCATGCAATTGAGCAAGGGAGGAGAATTTCTCACGCACGTCTATATGCTCATGACTCACATGTGCGTTGGATATGCTGAAGATGCTGTCCGTGGTGGAAATAATTATCAAGCGTTCATAAATAATCTTCTCCATACAGCTTGACTTTCTTATTTAAAATCTTCTTTGTTTTTGTGCATGTTTTATTTTACTACTGGATTTCTTGTGTGCTGTACTACTATATATGTACCAACTTAAAATCTTTTAGACAGAATAAGGTGAAGAGAATGTTTGTGTGCTTAATAATTTTGTTGTTAAATTGATCTTTTATACTGTAGATCCATCCTTAATTAGCCTTGACTAATTATAACTATTCATGTTCCACCAAAAAAAATCTGAATATTTCTAATTTGACATATATATACAATATATTGTTGTGTTTTACGAAATAAGGAATTTCATTTCACATATTAAAAGCCCCTAACAAACATGATCAGATGAAAACCTAATCCAAAAAATTTTGAATTTTATTTCACATATACAATGACAAATGCCCTGGTAACTTCTCTTTTATTTTTCAAATTTTATTTTAATAATCATTTAGCAGTTTTTAACAGAGTAGAGTAGCACCGGATAAAGATTGAATCGGCGCCGAGCACGACACCTCTGTTATAAGTGACACCGATGATGGTGGTCCACATAGAGTGGCCGAAGAAGAAGTAGATTAAACCCTAATCTGACCTGAGAGAGAGAGAGTGCTCCTGACCAGAGAATACCCCTTCTTCAAGAAACGTTCGTCTTTTCTACAAGGCCTTATTGGGCCGATTCGGTTGAATCAAATAAAAGCCCAATAAAAGGTCATGGGCTAACATATGGACATAGGAATTTAAAAAGATGTCCATTCGGCCCACATATCATGACGCCTCCTCTGACTTCTACTACTACTGTCAAATAGATGTTCGATCTAACGGAATTACAAAAATGCCTACTTATCCTCTGAGATATCTCAACTTTTGCATGACCGATGTGTCCGGTGCCTATTTGGGGATAGCGCAGGGGCTACTATTATTTGTGCTTTTAGATTCATGCAGAACGTATTTGAATGGTTGAGATTTTCCATAAAGTCATGCAAAGTTTGAGATATCTCAGAGGATGTGAATTTAATCCCCTTCTCTAGAGTTGGAAAAATGGCACGCCGGAGCCAGCTCTGTCACAGAACGGTACGATAACGGCACGGCACGCGTGTCGATTACGTGTCATTACTCGCGTGTCCCGTGCCGTGACCATTCGCGTGCCGTAACCAATTGTTGGCAAAGAAGACACGGCACGGCACGGCACGGAAATTGCCTTGGTCACGGCACGGCACGGGACACGCGAGTCACAGAACGGTAGACACGGAAGACACGCCAGTCACGGCAGTCACGAGGCAATACACTAACGTACCTTCCTATAAGGTATAATTTTATTTTAATTAAAATATTTATATTTAAATTTCAATTAAAACATTTGAATTTTAATGAATCGTTTCATATTTTTTTTTTAAAACGTTAAATGCGATCAAATTTTGACTAATACATGTTTGGTCACGCCACGACTTAGTCACGACATGACTTAGTCACGGCGTGACTCACATGCCGTGACCATTCGCGTGTTGTGACCACCCCTCGTAATTTTTGTCACGACACGTGACCAAAGTCACGGCGTGTTAGTCACGGCACGGCACGTTTTTCCAACTCTACCCTTCTCCCTTACTAAGCGCCTTGCTGGCACCACCCCAACCCGGTTCGCCTCCAACGTCTCATCGATTCGGTTTGACTGGGCCAATGCTCTCCGGTTCGGCTCCATCAACGATGATGAACCGTCAGATCTCAGCGGTTTCTTTCAGAGAGTTAGTGTCTGCAACCGAGGATCTGTGAGTCTCTCTCTTTTTTGCACAAAAACCCCTAGAAATTTTGGAATTTTTATATGATACTCTCGCTTATGTTAAAATTTGTAAGGCCTATTTGGGCCGATTCGGTCGAATCAAATAAAAGCCCAATAAAAGGTCATGGGCTAACATATGGACATAGGAATTTAAAAAGATGTCCATTCGGCCCACATATCATGACGCCTCCTCTGACTTCTACTACTACTGTCAAATAGATGTTCGATCTAACGGAATTACAAAAATGCCTGCAATCCCCTTGAGTGCTTATCCTCTGAGATATCTCAACTTTTGCGTGACCGACGTGTCCGGTGCCTATTTGGGGATAGTGCGGGGGCCACTATTTTTTTCTTTGAGATTCGTGTAGAACGTATTTGAATGGTTGAGATTTTCCATAAAGTCATGCAAAGTTTGAGATATCTCAGAGGATGCGAATTTAATCCGCTTCTTCCTTACTAAGCGCCTTGCTTGCACCACCCCAACCCGGTTCGCCTCCAACGTCTCATCGGTTCGGTTTGACTGGGCCGATGCTCTCCGGTTCGGCTCCATCAACGATGATGAACCGTCAGATCTCAGCGGTTTCTTTCAGAAAGTTAGTGTCTGCAACCGAGGATCTGTGAGTCTCTCTCTTTTTTGCACAAAAACCCCTGGAAATTTTGGAATTTTTATATGATACTCTCGCTTATGTTAAAATTGGTACATTATTTGGAACTTTTATTTGATACTCTCCCTCATATCAAATTGTTATATCCATGTTTACTTTATTTTTCCTTTTTGCATGGAAACCCCGAGAAAAGTTAAAATTTTTATTTGGTACTCTTTCACATGTAAAATTGGTACAGAATATTTTGGGTTGATTTGTAATATGTATTTATACACTCTTAAGCTTGTAATTTTGCGTTGGGTATTCTCAAATTGGAAAGATCAGGGGGCTGATGCCATTGTGGCTATGGTACCTATTAGAATTTGAGATTGAATTGAAAGAGCAACAATTTCATTTATTGATTTTTCAGTACATTGCTTACAAGAGTTTATATAGGCTAATTAGTCCTTATGTTTGCCTAACTTGCTACTAGCCGTTATGGGTTTTCCTAATTACACAAATCTTATTTGATTTGATTGATAATGCAAACTTAGAAGGTAATTTTGGTAAGATTACATTTTATGATAATACACTAGTGCTTATGAATTTGCAATTATAAAATTTGTAGGAAAAGAAGGATGAATTCATGCCATTCCTGATTAATAATCAGATTGCTGGTTATACTCACAAAGCGTAAGTCTTTTGTTTATCACATTTTTTTGAATTTTTTTAACTGTTACTTATTCTCAATAGCTTACTTTGAATTCATTTTGTTTCTGATTCACCGAGCACTTGAGCAAACACAATGATGTATTTCACATTGTCAAAGATAAAAATGGGTGAGCATCTTAAATTTCATCCATCACTAAAATCATACGAGGCTAGAACAGAAGCAGTTTCACATGTCATTAAATGCTTAGACAACCTTATTTTAGGTATTCGAAATGAGGTACTTCTATACTTTCTCATAATTAGCCTTTTGTGAAATTTGGATAGCATGTTTTATATACTGAGATAACTGTGTCTAACATTAGACTTTTTTTCTTATATAAAATTCAGTTGTATCCTGTGACATTAGCATTTGGAGTGCTGCCTTTCTTCTCATTGGAGCGTGCAGCTGCCCCATATTTTGGCATGAAGGTCTAAAGTTACCTTCAATTTTTTTATTTTTTATTTCAAACCCATAGATAATTCATTAAACTAAAAGACAATAGTACATAGTTCAGAAAAAAACCAGAAAATTACATGAATACCAGAAAATACTGGTAAATACCAGAAAGTACCAGGAAGTACTGGTGAATACCAGAAATTACCAGGAAATACTGGTAAATACTAGTCAATTTATGTTACCATGCTAGGAACTGCTAACATGTATCTTTCTTTGTACCTTATTACTTTTATTTATACATTACCTATTTTGATCAATTAATTAATATATGATAGGCTTATGGAGTACACATGAATGGATATGTGGAGATTGACGGTGAAAAGTTTTTGTGGGTTGCTAAAAGAAGCGAAGATAAACCTACTTCTCTTGGAATGCTCGATCACATTGTTGCTAGCAGATTGGTTTGTGTTTGGTATATTTTATAATTATGTACCCAATATTTTATATTTTGCAAATTAAACCCAACAGTAAAAGTCAATAGTTAAGTGAGAACAACAATGGCTGAATTGCCCTTATGTTAACTTAACCAAATTGCTCATTATTGGTTTGAGTTTTGGTACCCACCGATTTCTATTAGAAATCATGAATAAGTTTTGGTACCAACCGTCTGGTACCTTTTATAGTATCAAAAATAACAGACATCTCAACATACAGAACGAAAATTCTCAACAAAATACTTAAAAAACATAGAGATATTCCTAACTAGCTATATAGGATGTCATCCATAACGGGTCCTCACCCGTTATGGTTGATTTCAGCTCAATTTTGGCTTGGGGAGTAGGAGCAAAAAGCATCAGCATTTAATTTGATGTAACTTAAAGTAACACTAATGTTTAAATAAATGTCGGGTGTCAGTTTCAAATATGAAAAATGTCATGTGTAATGTGAAAGCATGATAAAACGTGTTATATCCTTTTATAAGCATGATAAGCATGGTCAAGTGTATGTTTGCATATCCAAATTGACAAGAATGGTATTTTTTTAATCTGAAAAACTACCTCAATAGATTTCCCTAATCTATTCCATAATTTCCCTTTTACATAATTACCCTTTTTAACTAGATTCTCAACAAAAGAGTATGCCAGACTAATAATTGGGTTTTAGAAAGAGTGAGTCTATTGTACGATACATAGTGTGGATTAGATGGATCAATATTTGTGTTTTCAAAGTCTAAAGAGTTGATCTGAATCAATTAACATGATCTCTATATGAAAATGTACTTGCAAACTAACTTTTTCATTTTTTAGAATTTTTTTACTATTTTATTAGATAGGTACAAAATCACTAGTTTTGAATGGTCCATAATCTTTAGATCAAGTGATTTTCTACCTATTTAAAAAAATAGTAAAAAATTTCTAAAAAATGTAAAATTTGATCAACAAGTACATTTTCATATGGAGATCATGTTGAATGGTTCAGATCAATAGTTGGACTTTGAAAATTAAATTATTGATCCATAGTATAAAGTAATACCCGCTATGCATAGTACCGTAGCCTCACTCTTTTAGAAATGTAATGTAGCATGGTGGCATTTAGCATTAATATTTTATATTTAATTAGTGTATTGATGAAGCCAAAATATATAACGAAAATCACTATTTTTTTTTTCGAAAAATGGCCTAAAGCGAATGCAAAATAGTGATTTTCAAATTTATTTACCGCAAATGTGTTTTTAGGCTATTTTGGGCCACATGCGACATGCACCATTGACTGCAAAGTAGCCATTTTTCAAATTTATTTTATATTTTCATCTATGCCGCATGCGACATACTTTTAGGCTGCATGATCCGTGGACTGTTTTGATTATGATCAAATCTCCACCGTTGATGCTATTTTCGGCAGAATTCTTCTAGAAGGACACGATTGCTTCAGAGCCAAGCTATCTTTGCTATTTTTGGATTCATCTATCCAAACTTGGAGTGCACTCCAAATTTTCACGTTCTCCACCACTCCCACTACTCCCCATCTCATTTAGGAAGGCTATAAATACCCTTCCTGTATTTGATTTTAGTGTGCATGTTTAATTGTGTTAAGTCCATAGAATTGAGATTAGCATCCTCATGCTATGTTAGGTTAGAGAGTAGTTAGAGAGAGAAGGGCAGCCATCGGAAGCCAAGCAGGAGAAGAAGACATCATCTAAGGAGGCAGGTTCATTCATTTTAAATTGGGTTGTAATTTATGTTATCTTTATTTTATTCCTTTTAATTTGTCATGGCCATGAGAAGCTAAACTTCTCATCTCTAGATTGAGGGTTGTACTCGAATTCTTAATTATGTTTTAATATATATTTATGTTTTGTGTATGTTGATTTGAGTTTACTTTATTATTTAAATTATTAAATCCTTGCATACATAGTTCTGTCTACTATATGCCAATGTTCTTCACATACCAATAGGTGTAAAGTCGTTGCATCCTTGTGTGAGAAGGATAATGCATGTAAGTACTTCGAATTCTTTAGCTAACGAGGCTTGGCAACGGTTCAAAAACTAGGATTAGAACCTAGGGGTCTCTTTTGGCAGGATAGCGTAAAATTGTACCTTTATATTATATTAGGAAACACCTAGATTAGGTAAGGTCTTTGGGATATCTAATTGTGGAGTAGAATAGGAAATGATCAAATTGTATTTGTGTGAGAAAGATAATTGTATATCTATAATACTTAGAATTGATAGCCCAAAAGCCAATCACAAGATCGGAAAACCTTTCAAATCACATACACAGAACCCTAGCACGCCCTGCGAGTAGTGATAGTGCCGCATGCGGAGTAGCTGTGGGACAATCTAGGTCGCATGCAATAGTGATAATGCCGCATGTGACATAGATAAACGTCAAAATTTATATTTTGGATAATTAAAAATGAGAGAACCTGAACCCTAGAGGCCCTCTTAATGTTGAAATTGTTTGTCTCTATCTCGGGCTTAGGGCTTAGGGTTTAGGGGTTTAGGGGTTTAGGGGTTAGGGTTAGGGTTATGGGCTTAGGGGTGGGTTGGGGTTCGAGATTCGGGGTTTGGGGTTCTGGGGTCGGGGGGTGTGGTTCTGGGGTCCGGGGTTCGGTTCGGGGGTCAAACTCAGGTTCTGGGTTCGAGGTTCGGTGTTGTCGGGGGTTACTGTAGAAAAGTCTTACATTACTGCGTAAGAATAAAAACACCCGCTTTCGTTCCCACTTTCCATCTTTGCTTCACTTGAGCTTCCCTTTTAAACTGTGCTCCAGTAATTGTAGAGAGGGAGGCAAGGGGAGGGGAGGGGAAGGGCTGGAAAGGGAGAAATTTTTAAGTAGTTACTTGCTCCAATATTGTCAACGGAGGAAGGGGGAGGTTAGGTATAAATGTTTAATTTCACTTATATTTTATCTAAAATGATTAGTTTACCCTCATATTAGAAAATTGGTCTCTATAATGTTCTTCCCCATGCACTTATCTTTACCCAGTATTGACTTAATAAAAGGTAGCAGAGGATTATCAAGAAACTGACAACGAAGGTATACGAAAGTTACATGTCAGTCCCTGCAATTTGTATTATTTAACATTCAAAATATATACTCAAACATTATGTACCAATACAATCGGTACAGACCACAAACAGAAATGGCAAAAAAATTTAGAGAAAATAAAACATTTCTCATCAAACAAAAGATAGACTGGGATATAAACTGATACATCAATCGTAAACAAAAGAAATAAAATACAACACAATATGCATAATTTCCAAATTATAAAGTAAAACAGTACAATCACTATGTTGTTCATTTAAAATTCTAAAATCAAGTTGACAGAATAGAAAAGGTTGAAATGAATTGAGTAATAAAATCTAAAATTACAGAAAAATTGCAAGTTTGATTTAGGCAGCAGCCATGGACAAAGTCGCAAAGAGAATGAAACATTTCTCAAATGACAAGAAGAAATTATCAATTCTTAGTAAACTGACAAGAGTCTAGAACAATTGATTATAGCTTCCGATCAAAAGTTTTCGTTCACCGCTACAATGGGTTTGTTTACTCGCCATCGTGGTCTAATTCATCTAGACCGGGTAGGTCCATGCTCGGTTCAATTCTGCCGGTTCAGCTGACAGTGGGTCAGGTTTCCATTGGATGCTATGAGTATAGCCCATCAGGTCACAGATACCACCCGAGGAATGAGGTCATACAGGGCTATACGTGCCGTAGGCATGCTGAAGAGAGGCACAAGTCATTGGTCCGCCTCAATGCTGTGGACCAGTCGTTGGTGAACTCAGTGCACCATTTCAGAATGAGGGATGAGTTCGAGTGGAAGAAAGTGGGGTGGGCAAGGGTTAACCATTACAAGTACCAAGCATGGGATGAGTTTAAGGTGAAGTTTCGTCGAAGGGCCTCGGCATTTGTGCCAGACTGGATGGATCGGGTTAACCCGTCTAAAGATCAGACTCCTGTCCTAGGGTTTGAGCCGGTTGAGTCGGGTGGTTGGGCTTGGAAGTTTTGCGAGGTGAATGATACGCGTCTAGGGGATTTAACCAGAAAGTGGTTTCATATAGGTTAATTCTGGTTCCTTGAGCTGTAATTAATTGGTTTAGGTTTTGTAGTTAATTTTTGGTTAACTGTGATTAGAGCTTATAGAAAGAAATGAAATGAAACAGGGAGAACAATTAAATCAGTAGATAATATACATAGGAAATTAAGGAGCGGCATGGAAATCAAGCTAGGCCTTATTTTCTTTTTGCCCTCCATTTTCTGGTGACTATTGTTTTGTTATATTTTAGTTTTAGTTCATACTGTTCATTGATTCATTGATTTGTTTGTGGTTTAGCTTTCTTAAGAAGACATTATATAAAAATGATACAGTTAAGTTGTTTAGAATAACCTTTTTTTCCATTTATTGAAAAGTATTAGTTGTAAATTTCATTTGTTCGTTGCTTGAGCTTTCGATCAAGAGGGCTATGTATAGACAAAGGGAGGCGCTATTTTGAAGCAACAATTGGATTTCCCTCTTCATATCCAATAATTGATTTATATGTTCAAAACAAAATTATACGTTGAGGAAATAAATTAAAATTATACAAAAGAAAAATGAGATATGTATTGAACAAAAATAATATAACCTTAAAGAAAGAATAAATTGAATAAATTTTGTTGCAAATAGTGAAAAAAAGAAATTTTATGTATAAAATTTTGATATTAAATTATAGCCTCGTGTAATAAATTTTATTGAAATCTTATAGCATAAATAGAATATATTAAATAAATTTAGATGCGTATGCAACTATGCATTGAGTATTCAACTCTGAAAATAACAATGATCTCGTTAAAAATAATATAAAAATGACAATAAGTCATATTTGATACAAGTTTAATTAAGTTCCTACTGCTCAATAATGTAATTGTTAATTGTTAATTGCGCAAGGCATAGGTGATAGGACTTGAAGAAGATTATGCCAACTTAAACTTCCTTTCTTTTTAAGAAGCAATTGACACACGTCTAATCAGAATTGGTCCCGGTTGTCAACCAATTCTTTCCGCTCGAACGAGATTCATCCAGTCCGGTCCTAATTTTTTTTTTTTTTTTTTCTGTTTTAGACCCCATTAAATGGCTGGTTCCGTATTCTGCCGAATCTCGTGTTGTTTCTTTTGATAATACAGGCGCAAGAAAGAATTCAGAGTCACAATTAAATTCGCAGACGTATCATTCAATTTAGTAAAATCCACACAAAATGTAATATTAAAAAATCCACACAAATTGCAAATAAAGTCCACACAAATTGGAAATAAAAAAAATTCACAATATATAAATAAACAGGTGTACATAATAGGGATAAATCACCTCCTACTACTACTACTACACTTAAAACTAAATCCGCAAAAGAAACCGCTTCCGCCAGATGGCCTACTAGATGGCTCTGCTTGGGTTCTAGACGGCCCTACTTGGCTTCCAAGTGGCCCTGCTTGGCTTCCAGACGTCCTTGTTATACGCCTACTAGTTGATCTCCTCGGTTGGCTTCCAGATGGCTCCTCTTGCACTCCAACCGCCTAGTGTTTTTAAAACGGGGCGGGTTGGTCCGGTCCGGTCCAAACCCGCCCGGTCCACGGGTTCACGGGTGGGGGTATCACGGGTCCGGTTTTTGGAGGCCAAACCCGCCCCGTGATCAACACACGGGTCCGGCGGTTCCACGGTCCGGTCCGGTCCAAACCCGTTTTTTTTTTTCTATTTTTTTCTGTTTTTTTTTTGCCCTTTTTTTCTGTTTTTTTTTTCAATTTATAAATTTCTTATTTGAACCGAACAATTTTTGTTACAATAAAATATAAATTAAAATTCACGACATTCCAACACTTTTATTAAACTTATTTATTTTAAAACAATTGATTTAAAAACAAAACTGAATTATTTTAAAATATTTAGTTAAAAAGAAACTATTTAAAAAAAATATTTACTTCATAAGAATAATAGGAAATAAAATTCAGTTTTGATATTACAAAAATTCCTTAAATCAATTACTTTAGAAAAAAATACGAATTATTTGATCTTTAAAACCGAATTATTTTAAAACAATTGATTTAAAACAAAAATTACCCTCCTCCTTTATTCTGGCCTTGGGACCGACTATTTAAAAATAACATAGGCGGAGTTCTAATCTTTTTTTTGTTAGTAATTTTCTTAATAATGAATAATTTAAAAAAGTAATTGAAATGTTTAAATTTTTAATTTTAGAAAAATAATCATAAAGATTGAAAAGAGTTTAGAAAGTTATATTTTAATTTTCTTGTGGTTCCTCATTTCTGTTCATGTGCATTCCGGCGTGTTTCCTAAATGAGGACGTACCATTGGCTTTAACATAATTGAAAGATTTTCCGCAACTTCTAACCTTACATCTTGCGGTGAGCAAGACACCCTCGTGATCTTTGGTCATCTCATAAAATCGCCACCAACTAGCCTCGTATTTGGGTGGTGTTCTCCTCTTCTGTGACGGCGGGACACTTGAGATCTCGCCAAATAAATCGCTTACAAAAGACTTCACCATTTGCTCAACCGATTGACGAGGAGGAGAAGATGACATTTTTTTTCTACATAAAATAAATCAAAAATTAACACCGAATTTAACATATTCAAAAATAAATCTAACCTATTCAAAAATAAATCTAACCTATTTAAAAATAAATCTGTCACACCCCCGGACAACCCGCCGCGCATTTATGCGCAAGGCGTTAAGCACATCACATACACTATCAATAACACATTTAATAAGCCACTATATTAAAATAAATGCGGTCCATAAGCAAATAAAACGGAAAAATATGTCAGACATGGCTAGTCAAACAGTCACCGCCATGTCTACACAATATATGGTTCATACAAACATAAAATAAAACAAATAGTGGCTACTTTAATTGCCTCCGCTAATTCCCTCACTCGCGGCCTTCCTCTATGTCCTCAGCTTCATTTCCTGGAACCCACATAAAAGTGGAAACGGGTGAGAGATCGAACTATCTCTCAGTGCGGAATTTAGTTCCAGCCCGGTGTTTTTACAAATGAATGCAATTAATACCCGAATAACAGAAAAGTAAAATAAAACCCCAATTCCCTATAAATTTAGATATGCAAGCTTTCAAAAAACTATTTCAATCTCAAACTCGTTTCTTTTCTTTAAAAACTTTCACAATCTGGACCGCCACACACGGACGATCCAGCCTTTCCTATTCAATCACATTTAATATTTTGAAATTCCACACTCTGGGAATCCATGCCCGTACATGAAAACCCGGCGAATCGCCACACAAGGACGACCCGAACACCAAACTCTAGATGGGCCATTGCGGGGACCCATCCGGCGAACCGTCACACAAGGACGACCCGTTCTGTTCATATTTCACACTCTGGACTGCCACACATGGACAGCCCAACGAATCGCCACACGAGGACAACGCGATTTTCCAAGAAAATACATGCAGAACCGCCACACAGGGACGGTCCCAATTTAAAACATTTCATTTAAAAACTCTCTGCTTCTTATTCACATTCACAATTCCTGTCAGTTCAAATCAATGCAACCAAAATTTCCTATCAATGCAATTCTACACAAAAACAACCGAGTGTTCGACATTCTCAACATGCAGTTTATCTACCAGATTGGGAAAAAGGATTACCTACCTTAATCCATGCATTTTTGTATTATTTGTAAAAAGACCAGGAACCCGCACCTGTGATCGTAGGTTGATTAACAGTAGTGTCCACGTACTCTACTTTTTCGCCACGTGAACCTAAACCATGTACACATGGGTTTCGAATCAATATCCTTTTATAATATTTGTTTCTAAAATTAATAAATACTAAAACACTTTCCTCCAAAATCATTATGTCTAAAGTGGTTATTTCTTAGATAGATCATTGATTAACATGTTGGACGTCGATTATTATTATTAACACTTAGTAATATATTCCAGAATTATATATATCAGTAAATAACATCAACAAGATAAATATAAATGATTATCCTAAAGTATTTTCTAGATTAATATATACTGAATAAAATTCCAGAATTTAATATATATCCAATTATATATATGATCTCAAATAAATACCAAACTCGATAAAGTAAAGTTTTCAGATTTTAAATATAATTGCAGAAATTCTTAATCATAAATAAGTTTCAGATTATAGTATAAATACAAAAAAAATGCTTACTAATTAATAACATTAAATTTCATATTATAATATGACTAAAGAAATTCTTACCAATAATCTAAGTTTTCATATTTTAAGTAAAAGAAATACTTATTCATGAATCTTTACAATTTAAGAACGAAATTGATTCTAACCAAAAATATCTAATAATCATCTTCTAATCTATTCAACTTGTGCAACAGAATAATAGAATTTTAAAGTACCTTAATGAAGAATTTTCAAGACCAAAAGAGGAGAATTTGGGGTAGTCCTTCGGTGGTTGTGAAGAAACGATGAGAGAGAGAGATGTGTCAGGGAGCAAAATATAGGATTAAACGGTTTGTAACCAAAACAGAAGGATAGGGGGGATGAATAGATAGAGGGGATTGGTGTTTTAAATAGATGGGACGGTTCGGAGAGGGTTTATGTAATTTGAATTTAGTAGGGGAGCGGGATTAACAGGAGGAGGCGTGAATCAGGATCGAACTGGAGGTGGTTACCAGTGGTGGTTATTGTTATAAAATTTCTGGTTAGTTACTTTGAGGGAAATGATATATGGACTGCAGGAATTTTAATTGGGTTGGGCCTCTTTTGATATGGAACAATTTCATTTATATCATGGCCTACTAATTATGTTAATTAAAACTGAAATTTTAAATTGGGTCGTTTCTCACGTCAATTCTCTCAATCTACGTGGCGTTACAAAATCTAACATATTTAATCTATTTTAAAATAAATTTAACATATTCAAAAATAAATCTAACATATTCAAAAATAAATCTAACCAATTTAAAATAAATCTAACCTATTCAAAAAATAAAACCGAATTTAAAAATAAATCTAACCAATTTTAAAATAAATATAACCTATTTTAGAATAAATATAACCTATTTAAAATTAAATCTAACATATTTAGGCTATTTTAAAAATAAATCTAACCTATTTATAAATAAATCTAACATATTTCAAAAATAAATCTAACATATTCAAAAATAAATCTAACATATTTTAAAATAAATCTAACCTATTCAAAAAATAAATCTTTTAACCAATTTAACAATAAATCTAACATATTTAAGCTATTTTAAAAATAAATCTAACCTATTTATAATAAAACTAGCACATTTAAAAAATAAAACCTAATTTAAAATAAATCTAATCTATTTATAATAAATATAACCTATTTAATCTAACAAAAAATAAATCTAATATGAAACAAATCTAACCTTCAAATCTTGCGGGAAAATCTTGTGCCTTTGCGGGATGAAATAAATTAGCAACTAAATCTTGCGCATTTGCAGAATAAAATAAATTTGCAACTATATTTTTTTCTAATAATTAAATTAAAATTTAGAAACAATAAAAATAATGAGAGTTTGAGAGTATGAGAATATGAGATTGAGAGAATAATAGATTGAGAATAATGAGAGTTTGGTGTGAAAATGAGAGAATGATGGGGTGTAAATTTATAGGGGTTTTTTTTGGGGGAAATTCGGATTGCTACAATAAATTTGGAGCCGTTGGATTCGAAAAATTTCAGATTGCTACAGTATTTTTCGATATCTACAGTAAATTTTTCAAATTGCTACAGTAACTTTTTCGAATTTTCCAGCGGGTCCAGGTCTGGACACGGGGGGGGGGTATGCCCGGGTCTGTGGGAAAAAAACCAACCCGTGCCTAACCCCGATCCGGGACGATTTTGGTGCACGGGGCAGGACGGGCAGGGCGGTCCGGGTCCGGTCCACGGGTTGGCCGGTCCGGTCCTGGATCGCCCGGTTTTTTTTAATACACTACAACCGCCTCACCTCCTAAAATAATTATCTCTCTCATTGCTTCTGCAAAAATAATAGAAGCATCTAAATGGCTTGTAGCGGGGGAACGCCGTGACCCTCCGGACACACTTGCCCTAGCTGGGTCATTCTTGTATTGATCACTCAGAAGTGAGGGATGTTATATTTTAAAATTTATAAACTCGAAAATGCTTTCGGTTCGGATTGTAAGCACATAATCCTATCGAGTAGTATAATCGAGTTCGATCCACAGGGACTATTGGTCTAAAGTCTTGAGCGATCAAATCACAATCTTTCGAAAGGCTAGACAAAATCTGAAAATTTGAGAGTTGAAGTTGTGATTAATGTAAATTTGGCAATAATCAAAAGTAATTAAAATAAAAATAGAGATGAGAATTCCTAGGGTTTCGGCACACCATTACTACTCAATCCTCTTTGATATTATACTTCTGTCGGGTCTGATTTCCTGTTGTTGTTTGTGGAAGACACTACATAGGACACTGCGTTTCTTGCCTCATTGGCTGGGTCATTCTCGTACTCATTGGCTGCGTTTCTTGCATCTGCATTTGTATATGTTACTTAGCAAGTTGGTGCAAATTGAAAGTAAATATAATTTTTTATGAATGTTACGTACCTCTTCGTTGCCAATCGTGTTAGGTAACGATGTACCCTTGTTTGGCTTATGGTGCGGAAAGAACGTAAAATTCAAAATTTTATTTCTACCATAAGCTGAGGATCTACTCCGTGATTGATTTCTAAAAACTTAATCTATTTAACAATTAAATAAATTAAGATAACATTTATACCTTAATCCAAATTCGAATTGGATTGAAATCTGATTCGCCTTGGAGCACCAGATGTTTGATGCCTCTATAGGTTATCCACCAGGAACTACCAGAAAGCGATTATTTCTTTTGTCAGAAATACTGAAACAGCAGTTTTCGCAAACACACTATTCACGGAAAAGGCGTAAACACTATTCACGGTTCGCAAAAGATGATTCACGATCGACGGCAAAATACCGCGTACTTTGCAAAAACACTATTCATGAATCCCGAGAACACTATTCACTCAAATCACTATTTGAGAGAGAAACCGGGAGAGAGAAAATCAGATTCGAATCGATCAGATCGGATTTGAACTATCGGAATTAGTAGTTTCTCTCTACCCCCACCCCTCTATTTATAGGCAAATGAGGAGGTTCGCAAATGACTGTAAATGCCCTTGGTTTTTGTGGTATTCACCAAATTGCCATTGACAAACTCAAATTGAATTTTGCCACTGGCTGATTACCAAAATGCCCTCGAGGCCCATAATTCAATTCGATCAATTTGGGCTTTTGAATCTATTAAATTTGAGCTTTTGAATTTAAATTCTAAATTCAATTTGGGCTTAAATATTAATTCATAATTAATATTTTAATCCATTAGTCATTTATATAATTATTCTGAATAATTATATTTCTTTTGTATGTTTTTGCGATAAATTTATACAACATGTCGTACACGCTTATAAATTTAATATGTTTAAGCATGTCATCTCCATGACATTTATTTTTATTATTAATTATAACCATTTATAATTAATCATAAAATTCTCTGATTACTTTCCTATTGGTGTGACCCGATAGGATCTGTGCTATGTTGGCAATATAATTAAAACTCCTTTTAATTCTATAAATCATAAGAGGCATCTGACATATACATTACGACTACCCAATTGACACAGATGATCTTGTACATTGCAATATCACGATCCAGTAAACAATTTACTCGTGTTAATTCTTTTGTCTCATAGTATTAGATCAGTTTCAAGGTAGGTATGTGTCATCCTTGCAAACTTAATCTTTTCTCGATCTTAAATAGTTTTATCAAATATGATTAACTCTTTAATCATACCGCATGCAGATAATCCTATTTCATCAAGAGGTCTAGTGATACTATCACTCGTATAATAATACGAGGGACACTAGTAGTCTTGGTGAACATCTCCCCTCCGCATAAGTTATCTGTATAGCTACTTTTTACGGATAGCGATGGACAACACTCACGAATACACACTTCCTATGTAGGAAAGACAAATACCTCATACTTTAGAACTTAACACTAAATGAAAACATTAATGACACGAAAACACAATCCATTTAATGTTTCATTTAGGGTCTGTCAAATACCATGTTCTCTAACATGTATCTGTGTGATTAAAATAACAACTATTTGTCTATGGTTTGTAAAACTTAACCATCATTTAATCCACACACTAACCTTTAAACGGCCAATTAGTGTTCCTTGCTAATTACCACGGTTAGAGACTATCAAGGGTATTTATCATCTAGTTATGAAGTTTTACAATTTCAAGTCATGAACTCGAAATGATTCATAAATTCGATAAATCTCAAAGAACAAAATGATTAATCATTCATTACATAAACAAAATATATAAAATATAATTATCCTATGATTGACTTCTAGATTATTACACTAACAAATCGGTAGTGAAACGTCGAGGTTGATGCCCCATTCGCCTACCTTCCAATTCATCCATGGTCATTACATGATGGATGTGTTTTTGTCGCCCATGCCTAATCCAGCCTTGTGTGGGAAGAATTTTTATTTCAGTATTAGGAGGCCAATTTGTCATATTGCCAATGGGAGCAAACACCCCACTCCAAGTACTCTCAAGGTAGTCCATAGTGTACCAGCGTGCAACAAAGTCGTCCTCGCACCAGTTTCGGTCACGACAAACCGCTAACACATGAGCGCACGAAATAGAGGTTAACTGGATACCTCTGCAAGTACATTCCATTTGGTTGTCGGGACCACGTTTCACAATGTACATGAACTCCCTACGAACAAACTCCATAACTCCCATGTCGTTGCGATTGCAAGGAACATACTCATTTGGAACTGAAACTTGGTACTGACTTGGATGTGCGTATAACGCACCAAGCGCATTATTACAGCTTTCGCTCCTCAACTTCTCCAAAATCCGGTCAGAAAACACCTGGCTCTTGTTTTTTAATTCCATGGCTCGCTGTCGCCGCTCAACAAACCATTGGTTGCACTTGTAGAACGTATCCTCCACTATGGCAGCAACGGGCAGTCTACGGCTATCCCGAAAGACATTGTTGAGGCACTCAGAGCTGTTTGTTGTCATGATACCAAACCGGTATCCTCCATCACAGGTTTGGAAAATCTTCTCATAATTGGACGGCTCCATCAAATCATTTGGACGAACTTTGCCAACCTTCCGTAAATATGCATTGCACCTTGGATTTAGCTGCACAAAACAAACATATGTTATTTCATTTTCAGAGTAGAGTTACAAAAAAATTAAAACGAAATGTTATACATTAGAAATACCTTAGCAAACTCTTCGAACATCTCTTTCAACTTTCTTGGCTTCTTCTTCTTGGCTCCTAGTCTGAACCTTTGTCCGTACCACTTTTTCTTTCCACAGTTCTGGACCAGGTTGTCAGCAACATGCTGAATACAAAACTTGTGCACAAAAAGCTCTTGAGACCATCCGTATTCTTCTATCAGTGCAGCTTTGATCCCCTTGTGCTGGTCCGATATAACACAGACGAATTTATTATATCCGAGCACTTCATTTCTCAACCATTGCAAGAAGAAACCCCAATTCTCGGCATCCTCCTTATGCACGATTGCAAATGCAAGAGGCAGCAATTGGTTTTCGGCATCATAGGCACAAGCTATCAAAAGCCTCCCCTCGTACCGCCCTGACAAGAAGCATGCATCTATGCTGATCACTGGTCTCAAGAACCGAAACGCTGCAATGCATTGACCAAAAGCCCAGGCGACGGCCCTGAACTGAACGATGTCTCTCAATATTTCTCCTGTTTCTTTATCTCGTATCGGACTGGTCAGAAATTGGTATTTCAGCCGGGATTGTTGGCGCAAATTGCCATCAAGAGTGGTCTCAGCAAGCCGTACGAAGCCTCCCAACTCCCAAATTGTCGGGATATTGCAAGCTCATGACCCCTCCACAGTCGGTTGTATTTCGGAGTTACTTTGTCATACACCGTCATAACACAATTTGCCATTGACTGGATGCTCATATAGGGGTCAGTCTTAATGCTGTTCTGAATGATATCGGCAATGATTGATGCCGTCAGACATTCATTGTCGATCCTTGTATACTCAGTCCTGCATGTGTGAGGCTTGTTTTGCCTCGTTATAACCCAGGCATCTCCATATCCTGATGGTTTTTCTCGAAGTTCGTAATCACAACACCGATCGTTGCACACCCCTGAATCCGGTCCTTGTCACTTCTCTTCATTCTAATCTCATGGTTCTTATGAACATGGTGCTCTCTAATCTTCTTAATTAATTCATCATTGCTTCTAAAATATTGGTTTGCGTCCAGCCCACCTGTGTACTCAATCCGTTGCCTATAGTAACCAATATCTACCTCTCTAAACTTAGATACATCATTGAAGCCTGGGAACGGGTGCGTACCACTCCGCCCACTAAGCGGCATTGAGGCAGAGCTGCTTCGAATGGGCCCTTTGGCTGTTTCAACTGGACCATCTCCACCACATCCCTCCAGGTGATCAGAGTCCCAGTTATCTCCATCATATTCATCCCCACTTTCCAGACGTTCATCCGGAATATCATTAATATTTTCAAATCCGACCCAGCTTCATCGTATGCTGGTGCCGGTATGGGGTAAGGTTCTAGTCGTGGGAATGGTAAAGGCGCCTCATACACTGGTCTAGGTGGGGATGAAATTTGGAGTATTGGTTGAGGTCGTGATTAGGGAGCAGGTGGACAGTAGGTTGCTGGGTCAATATATAGTGCCGTTGTGTTGGAGGAACGGCGGGAGTTTCCATTGCAACTGAGCATTAGCTGGAACTTCCAACCCCTGCCTCTATCGGAACTCTTCTAACATAAATATCTATTACAAAATCTCCATTGGCCTTAAAATGGCTGTATAACCCTCTCCAGGTATTTTCATCTGCCAGTTTTGCAAGTGTATATTTCCCGGTGTTTCCATTGCAAACTCGGGTCCCCAATTCTAGGTTGCACCTTTCTGGGTTATAACCGGTGTATATATCATCGGGAATCATCAATGAAGTAATTGGTTTTTTGCTGTAATAAGTCTCGTTTGCATTACTAAGAACCTTACCACCACAGTATAATGAAATCAAGGCTACTGCAATCAAATTACATTTTAAAATGGTAAACAATTGTCAGGTTACTAATTTACACAGTTACTGAATAATAAAAAATAATTTAAAATAATTTAAATAAAAAAAATGTACCTGTATAATTCTCTCGTATGAAGGGAATTGTGAGGGGGAGAGAGAGAAAAATAGATATTTATAGGGTCTAAAACAGAAAAAAAAAATTAAATGAGGAACCGGTCATTTAATGCCGGTTTGGATAGTTTTAATAAAAGTTAATGGGTCTGGTATTTTTATTAATATGTAATTAACTTTGGTATAAATAAAAATGTCGATAAACACTGTATACATCATGTAAACCTATTAGATAAATACTGAAAATTTAAATCAATAACTGTAAAACAGATCTTGTAACTATTGCATATATGCTGTAAGCTATTGCATATATATCCTGAAAAAATGTCAAACAGATCCACTAAAATAAAGCAAAGAAATACAACGCATAGATCATGTAAAATATTTGATATATATTGTCAAACTGTGAAACAAATCCTAAAAAATTATATATAGAACCTTTAAACCTAACAGATAAATCCTCTAAACTAATAACTACAACCTGTAAACCTATTACATGAATCCTGTAAATTAAAATCAGTAAATAACTCACTGAATTTAGATTTCACTATTGGCCTTCAATCCAAATCGAAAATGATGAATATCGTCAATCTTCATCAGAGAATACAAATTTCGTCGTGTTCTTCTTTCGAAAATGATGGGAGATTATTGCATAACCCTTTTTCTGAGACTGACAAAAGCAAGTAAACAAACAAATCAGAAAACAAACCTTCAAAGCAATGTTAGACCATACACGTGATTTAATATCCATCAAGTTCATCCCAGCACCTAGGCTAGAAGAACTATATATTCTCACCTTAGTAAATGTCATATAGTAATTTGTATCACATAGACAACTGTACAATGAAATTGCAAACAACAAGAGCGAGAAAACAAAGAGAATAGTCTCTTTTGTAAGATATTGTAAGATATTTTCTTTTACAAACTTGTCAGAGAACATAGAAGCTTGACATTATAAGTCTTATCATTTCAAAATGGCTCGAGTAGAATTATGATTGTATTACACAACACTAATGCACAATCAACATTCCAAAACAAGAATTTTTACTAAGAATAATACTAAGTCATCTGTTGCATGGTACTCAAACCTGGAGAGAATTAATTGAACAAATCAACAAATTAATTGCAATAGAAAGAGAAACAACATCATGTTGCAGTAATTAAGTAAAAGTATTCTTTTTTTGGTCCATGAAGATAAGCAATATAAGTTGTTAAGTATTCTGATCCCTGAAGAAAGCGTACCAGTACATGATTCTAAAATGTAAGCACCAAGAAAATGGACAGCCTTCTTTGCATTTTTAATTTCGTCCTATTCAACAAGGAAGAAAAGGAAAAATCAATTGCAAATTCAAGAATTAAGTAATATTTATCAAGGCAAGCAAATGTAGAATTTCACCATAGGATCATTTCCTATGATTTGGCAGGACAATACAATGGTAAAGGTAAAACTAGTAAGGTACAGTAACATAGCAGAAATTTGAGAAATTACATCTCGAAAAAAGCATGATAATATATAGATTTACTATCCAAAGGCTATTAAAAGCCTTGTTGTTGTAGTATTTAGCAAGGTGAGCTTGACTATAAATCACTTACGCCTCCAACTCTCCTCTTTGTAATTCAAAATTATCTACGTATTCATGTCAGGAATACTAGAAATCAGTAGCAGTAGCAACACCCACACACACAGAATGAGAGAAAGTACTCGTATGTGTTCAATGAACCTCTGATAATGAAACAAGAAACAAACAACTGAATTATCACCCTGCACAAGAAATACATTAATGGACGTCATTACCCAAATAAAGTATTCATCTCAAAAGAAGAACAAATAGAAATATAAACCCCAAAAATCAATAGCAACAATACACACAGAACAATATAAGGGTACCACTCTAAGCTTTTGGATTACTGCATATATTTATAGAAAATCTAAGAACCTTTAAACATAAATTCCCTACAAGCATAAAAAAAAAATACACATAGCAGCATCTTGAAAACCAGTAGTTGTACCAGCAATGTACCAAAATTGTCCCGGCCATCTTGGAAAGCTAGTTATGTGAAACCAGTAGTTACGAGACTCATCTTCTTCTTCAATTGCTTCATCAATTAACTCCAGCCATGCCTATGTTGTAACAATGCACTTTAGTCCTTCTAATATGATCAATTTATCAACTTAGGGAATTTTGCAAATTTAACCATCTCAACCTTGAACTGTATCAGAACTGAGTATAATGGTGCTGAATGATACCAGTGTCGAGAGATGGAAATCAACAAGCAACCACTGGTACTGAATAATAGTCGGTTCTACTACTCCTACTATCAACATCGGCTGCCCTCCAATTATGGAATGCATGATGCCGCATACTGCTGTTGAAGTTAATGTCTCCACTGTAGTACACCTTTGGCAATTGGATAGTTGAAATTTGGCTCATTTCAATTCGAATTTAAACCAAAAAGATGGATTTAACAAAAATTTATATTTTCTCAAGAAAAATACTTACCAGATGTTTTCGATGGAAGGTAAATGAGAGGAACGCGACCAAATCTGATAAGAGAAATGGAGACGGTAGGCTCAGGATATAGGCGAGGTGGCTCGGTGCGGGTCCTTATCCCGATCCAGGTTGTGATCGGAAGCAGCAACGGAGGGAGAAAGGTAGTGGCAGCGGCAACATCCTCTCGCTTCACTAGCGATGAAATCGTCTTTCACCGTTCGATCTCTGATAAAATTTCAAGGCTCGAGAGAGAGTGAGAGAGAGGGATCGAAGTGGAAGAGAGGCGGCGCCACAGACCTGGGATCTCCGATGAAATTGTAAGATGCAAGCGATTGGGATTGTCGTTGCTGTTCTGATCTCGCTGTGATGAGGTCCGGCGCGGCCATAGATTTTGTCGGAGGGGAAGCCGTTAGAGGTCAGCTTGGATCTCCCAAGAAATTTGAGAAAAGGATTTGGAGAACAAATGGATTAATGGCGGAGACAGATTGGGAAATTTGAGAGGAGAGAGAGAACCAGAAGACAGATCGGAAAAACGTTTTAAATAAGACGGACCGTTAAAAATGGTTAAAAATAGTTAATTACCGTTAATTATAGTTTAAAGCTGATCTGATCAGTTTGGGTACAAATCGGGTAAAGAAGGTTGGGTACCAAAACCTTTTCTCATAAATAAAAATGTCGGAGTTGAGGCAGCCAATATGATTTAAAAATAGGGATCTTCTGTGATATTTTTTCATTACTTGTCATGTAACGGATCAGTATAGCATAAGCGATCATAGTGACAAATGAATTATTCGGGTTCGGTTCGGCGAGGTCAAAAATTCGTGATTCGGGTATAATTCGGGTATAATTCGGGAATGATTCGGTACAACCGTACAACAAGAAAGCAAAAAAAAACAAAATTCAAAATCCAGATTTATATAAAATGCTATATTAGAATGTCACAGAAAATCTGTCTCAAGCATCCCACCCACGTGAAATCCCAAAATTTTCAAAAAGTTGCCTCAGCAGCCACGTGGCACTGCCTCATTGGCTCCAAACTTTTCAAATTTTTTCCAATGCAGCGGAATATTCGAATAAAACGCGAATAATTCGTAAAAAAACGTTTTATTCGCGTTTTATTCGCGAATAAATCGGTAAAAATTCGGTCAACCGTTTTATTCGCTGTTCGGTTCGGAAACCTCCAAAAAACGTTTTATTCGCGTTTTATTCGCGAATAAAACGCGAATCATGTTACTATGTAAGCGATTTACTAAAGTGAGTGATGCATAGTAAATGTTACAAAGAAACGTAGAAAGGCTATGCATCCAAAAATATAGACCTTCTTTCTATTTTTCTATATTATTTTATAATATATTTTATGAATAAAAAATTCTCCTGCCAGTAGGTAATCAGTAGCCAAATGAGGTGCACATGTGCTAATCCTCCCTTGGCTGGCTGCTGGCTGTTGGTTGGAAAATTCCCAACATTTCCTGGTACTTTTGTATGTGCCAAAAGCCTGTGACTGTGACTGTCTCTGGAATCTGGACCCCACTCGCCGCTAATAAGCTACAAATTAAAAAATTGACGGGTCAACTAAACTGTGCCTCGCCATACAACTGTTATCCAAGAGATGAGATCAGTTTTAAATTTTTAATGGATTTGGAGCGTTTGCTAAGATTTGTTCTTCTCTTTCGGCCTTGGGTAAAGTCGCGATGGAATTGGTTAATTGACATGAAACAACCTAGGGAGTAGGGAGTAGGGAGTAGGAACAATTAAATTAGGCCAACACTTCGACAAGTAATATTTAATTTGTTTAGTATTAATTATTACAAGGATGTCTAGTGTTCGCATCCTCTGAGATATTAAGTGGTAATTAGATCTAAGTTGCTCCGCTATAGCTTATTAGACTTTAAATTCTCTTCCATTTTCTGATTTCTCACATGGCCATGTTAATTATGTTATATTAGTTTGTCAGCTGTGACAATTAAAGTTATTTGTTTAATTATATTTATATTTCAGAAAAAGATAAACAATTTATTGAGTCAAAACCTTTATAAAATTGCACCTTATTAATTAGATAACATGCAACTGGAGCCACTCTGAAGCATACTATGACTTCTACAAAACAAAATTATAGATCCAAATCAGAAATTATTGCCAGATTTGGTTTACAGTATTTTACTTAATGCAATTTTGACCGACAAACTAAACAAAGGATAACAATTTATTAGTTCACTGATTTAAATATTATTTTGTAAGTTTACTGATTTAAAATCTATAACTAATATCATTTTTTATGAAGAACCCGGAGCATAATATCACTGTTATTGTTCACACACAATATTATGGAATTTCAATATTTAAATAGATATTAAGAGCTTGCATAAATATAAATATATTAATGAGAACAATTTATGAAAGTTGATTTTACTGTTCTTTATTATCATCAAAACAATATTGAAGTATATTATACATTTGTGTTAATAAGTACTTGCCTTTTAAAGTTTATATGACTCAATTATGTGACGTTGAATTTCAAAGAAGGATTAAATGGGTCTCTCTCTGTTTTTTTTTTTTATTCTTACATGGCCCGTGGGCCTAAATGGGTCACTTTAGTTGGATCACTTTTGTATCGAATATAAATTCTTTCATGTAAATTTGATGACTGAGAAAGAGAATAACATGTAAAAAGAATGCTAACTGCATGAGTTGTTATATAACTTCAACCCTAATTTATTACTACCAACGGATTGTCATAAAACAAACACTAATTTATTACGATGAAACTTTTATTATCAGTATGAAAGTAAAATAATATAAATTGCCTTCTTAAGTGACACATGCTATTTTCTAATTTATTATTAAAGTAATACTAAGTTAGAAGTGTAAGATGGCACTTAAATTTGTTTAAAAAATACAATTTTGATTTATAGATATTAGATGGAATCTACAATTTACTCTATTCCATATTTAGTGTATGACATCCGAGAACCAGTATTTATTACACTATTCAGTGACATGTAGTAAATATCGCGTGAGGCTTCGGAGGGTTTTTTTTGTCTCGTATTAGTTATTTGTAAAATTCTCAACTATCTACATGCTCGTAGTTGTCAATTTTTATTTTGATATGATTCATTAAATTTAATCAAGATTTTTTTAGCAGCCAATATAGAGAAGTACAAATTAACTAAAATAAATTCAGAAGTGCTAAAAAAATATCGGAAAGCGTTATGTGCTATGTAACATTCCGAGAATTTTTTTTCTGCCATTTTAAATACTCGTATTTTGTTTTTTTAATTTTGATATTAGCCCTGTGTTGTTGTTTAATTATGACTTCTTCAATAAATAATAAACATAAGTATTTAAATTCAAATATATGCTATTGTAAATATTACATTGGTGTAGATTTATTTTAGAAAAATACGTTTTAAATTTATTTTAGAAATATTGGTGTAAATTTACATATCTATTTCATTTATATTATAAATAGATGGTTCGTGTTATGAATAAAATTATTAATGTGGATGTTCATGGTTCCCAATATTCATTTCTCCACTACTCCCACTACCATTGGAATTCATATCCCACCACTATTTAGAATTCAATGTCTTATTTATTATTGTAATGGCTTTTCATGTACAATTTGTAGCCTATAAATAGAGGCTTTGTAATCTTGTATTGTACACATGAGAAATATATGAATAAAGAGATTGTCATCTTTTATGTGTTCTCTATCTTGTTTATTATTCTTTGTTTTTATTTTATAACACGTTATCAGCACGAGAGTTCTACTAGTTGAAGATTCGAGGTAATTTTGATATTTCTTTATTTTAATATCATTTATTTAAATGATAATTCTAATTAGTAATTGCAAAATAAAAAAGATGATTTATTCATATGTACTTGAGAAATCGAATTTTTTTTTTGATATTATGATGTGCTACAAGTTTTTATTAAATGGCCTGAAGACCAATCTATTGTTTTATATTATGTTATAATTCTATTGTGTTAAATATAAATTCCAAATGGCCCGAAGACCAATCTTTTAAATTTGAGAAAAATTATAAATGAACCGATTGATTTTAATTTGAGATAAATTCTCAACTTTATCATAGCCTGAAGCTATCTGTTAATTATAAATTCTTAACTTTATATAATGACCCGAAGTCATATGTTAATAATAAGTTCTCAATTTTATCAATTGGCCCGAAGCCATTTTGAGCAATTTTATCAATGCATATTATTAAAAGAGAATTGAAAAAAAAAAAATAATTGGCTCGAAGCAATTCACATCTGATTAGTAATGGTTAATATGAAATTCAATTTTAATAAAGAATGTCATGCATGGTATTGGCATTAACGGATGTCATAGTGTTGGCCGGAAGCCAATTCAATTAATATTTATTATTATTATATTAACTGATGGCCCGAAGCTATAGTATTGAGAGAGAAAAAAAACAAACATTCTGTCATAATATTAAGTTTTAACATGTTCATATTAATTTTTTTTTTTTCAATAATTCAATCTTTCAGAAGAAGATTTCAACAAATATTAAGGTCTTCTTGAAGAAGATTTCAAAAGATATTAGAAAATTCTTCTTGAAGAAGATTTCAAAAATTTTATATGATGTTCATGTTAATTTTATTTTTCATTAATAATCTTCCTGAAGAAGATTTCAAGAAATATAATTTGTTCAAGAAGATTTTAAGAAATTTTCCTGAAGAAAATTCCAAGGAAATTTATATGAAGCGCAAATTTAAATTATGTTCATACTATGTTTTCAATAATTTAATTTTCTTGAAGATGATTTCTTGAAACATTTTGAGTATATTTCTTGTCTTTTTATGGTTGAACAAAATAATAATTTCACTAGAAGTAAAAAAATAATTTGATAGACTAACTCTTAAATATTAATGTGGTAATGAAGAAAAGACGCATCATTCCATCAGAAATGGAAAAGTAATGAACAGAAAAAATTACCACCAGAAGAGAAAAAAATAATGAACAAAAAGAATGAGAAAAATGACAGAATAGCGAACAAGAGAATTCATGCTATCATTATGGTAGTAAAGCTCATTGGTCACGTACATGTCGTACGCTGACGTACCTGTCGTATGTCCAAACATATTGTTGATCTATATTAAGTATCACTATAAAATAAGGAGCAAAAGATCGAGACAAATTTTATTTGTGAATGTGATCTCGATCTTAGAGAAATTGATGTTACTTATTTAAATGGTGTTCATTTCATTAGCAAAGAAAATAAAAATTAATCACTTAATTAGTAATGGTAATATTTAAAATAAATAAATTAACAAAATAAATATATATTGTTTTGTAAGTGCAATAAATTATTTATTGTGCATTTATTTCTCTTTCTCAAATATTTATAACTTTTGAAATAAAAAACATTTAGTACTTTTGAAGGATAGAATAGCTTTATTTTGACCGGATTGGAAAAACATGGTATATGTTCAAACCTGTTGATCTTGTCACACCCCGTGACAACCCGTCACGTATTTATACGTAAGGCGTTAGCATACTACACACATCATCAATAAAAAATATATATAAATACTGCCACAAATACATATATAAATCACACAAAATGTATTTTAATACAATGGACATAAATGGACACGGCTATTATATAAATGTCTCATAGCCATGTTCATTTTATGTATTCAACAAACAAAATAAGCAAACTAAGTGGCAATATAATAATTTTCTCGCTTTGTCTTCCCTTTTTACTCCTCACCTCGCCTAGCCACGTTGTCTTCGTCACCTGGAACCCACATAAATAAAGTGGTACGGATGAGAGTTCGAACAAAACTCTCCGTGCGGATTTTTAGTTCCAGCCCGGATCTTTGTGAAATTACAAATGTACATCTCTTATTCAAGTTTAATTAATGAAATCTATCCAATGATGCACCAATTTAGTTATTTATTCAAAAACATCTATTTTCCTTTTTATTTCACATTTCCTTTGCCTCACTAGTCAGTGCATCCAGCTTTCTGCTAGGTCTTGGCTGTCTCACTAGGCGGTGCATCCAGCTTTCCGCTAGGTATCGACCCGTGACAGGACCGCTTTCGCCTACAATCACGTTAACGAGGGATCTAGTCGAACACCAGATCCAATGTATACATCCCAATATGTAAAACATATCAGCCCCTGTTCACTATTCGCGTTCTATTCTTTTCAAATCATATATATATAACGTTTATTTCCAAAATCCATTTCAACAATATTCATGGCATCTTTCATTAAATTTCCTCAAGCATAATTCATCACAGAACATTTAACATAAATATTTAACCAAAACTGTAAAGTAATTTAACAACTATCCGGGATAAGTATACCGCACCTTGAATTTCGTAGGTTCCTCGAGCGTAACCTTCACGTTCGTCACGTTCCTCAATCTCTAGACTCGAACCTAATTTATTTAATTCAAAATTTAATTAATATAGTTTCTAACTAATAAATGTTTTATTGTTTAATTATTTGCAAATAAATGATCATAAATTTAACTTCATGGAAATACTAAATTAGATATTTAATAAATAACCAAAATCTGGATATAGATACGAAATGATAAAATCTTAATTAACTATAAAATAAGTTTGTATGCTTAGGATATAACAGAGACTATATTTGATAAGTGAAAAGTTGATATAATATTAAAGTGATTATGATAAAAACGGAAGAAAATAAATAATTAGTAATGGATATGGTATTACAGTAAAGTAACGACAAAAATGATAAAGATGAAATACGTGTGAACAGAAACATAAGAATTGAGATAGTATGTAGAAACTAAAAACTATAGTATATGATTATTAATGGAGAAATAAATTAGATATACCTAGGATAGAGATAGATACAGCAGTAGCAGAATTGAAGGGGTTTTAAAACAGAGAACAGAGAGAGATAATGGTTTTAAGACTCTTTTCACATAACAGGCAAAAGGGTGCGTTGATGAAAGAACAGAAGAATATACCAGATATTTTAAAAGAAAGGTTTTTTTTTCCATAGAGGGATGTACAAAGGGATAAGTACGTACAGGGGGGCGTGAATAGATTTTACTTGGTTTGAGCAGGGAATTAGTTATGGGCTGAAAGTTAATTAAGGAAATATGGGCTTTAGAGAATTAATTAATTAGATTGGGCTGAACGTAAATTACAATAATATGGACTACAGAACATTAATTGGAGGTCTCTTTTGGTCTATTAATTCATTTAATTAATATCATTAAATATAGTTTAAGTTGTACCTTAATTTAAATTTACGTGGCGTTACAGATCTAGACTCTATAATTGTGTTGTGGTTTGGGGATTTTTTTATAAAGACTTATTTTTATCTTTGATTTACTTGATCATAAAATTTGATAAAAGTTTTAATTGTTAATATGTTGTTAGGTAAGTAGCAATTTATGTATTGGCCAAATAAATAAATAAATTTTGATTATGTTAAGCCAAGGCCAAATTATTGTTATAAGCTGCTGAGAATTGATCACGACAAGCTTTAATTGGTAATTATATTTAAAGATTTTTGTCCAGTTTTTTTAGCTCAATTTTCATCAAATGTATGCATAATTGTATTTATTTAGTAACATGAGAAGTAAATGGTAGTACTATTTCGAGTAGTACAAATTGATTGAAAGGTCCGAAAGAGCAATTTTTTTATTACATGGAGGAATACAAATTTATATTGATGATGCATTATATTCTTCTAAGTCTCAAAGGAATTTGTTAAAGGATATTCGCTGAAATAGGTATTATGTTGAGACAACCAAATGAAGGATATCCGCTGAAATGGGTACTATATTTTCCTCCAGCTTGTACTACATATGTACAATTGAAGCACATATTATTGTAAACCAGAAGTTTACAAATAAGAATATGTTTATAGTTTGGCATGACCGGTTGGGCCATTTCGGATCAATAATGATGCGAAAAATAATAGATAATTAATGTGGACATTCATTAAAGAACCAGATATTCTTTAATCTAATGAATTTTTTATGTGTTGATTTTATTTCTAGAACGTATACAATGTGATATTTGTGGAACACTATATCCACCATGTGAACCATTTGAATATTTTATGGTTTTAATTGATGCATCAACAATATGGTTACATGTATGTTTATTATCAATCGCAACTTGCTCAATTGATCTGATTAAGAGCATAATTTTATGATTATTCAATTAAGAAAATACGTCTAGACAATGTCAGGATTAATGTTGAACATCCTGTAGATGTTCATATATAAAAAGAAGACATGATATTTTACATGCAACAACACTAATTCGCATCATGCCAACTAGCTATTATAAAACTTTTCCATTATAATTGGTTTTTGGTCACATACCTAATATTTTCCATATAATTTTTTTTTTGAATATGCAGTATATGTTCTAATTGCTCCACCACAACGCAATAAAAATGGGATTTCAAAGGAAGTTGAAAATTTATGTTGGATTTGAATCTCCATAGATTATCTAGAACAATGGCGGGAGATTTATTCATAACTAATTTTGCCGATTGTGATTTTGATGAATCAAAATTTCCAACCTTAGGGGGAGAAAACAATAAGCTGGAAAATATATAGTATGAATTATCATTGTCTCATTTTGATCCTCGTACTAAAGAATATGAACTAAATGTTCAAAAGATAATTCATTTGCAAATATTAGCTAATAAATTGCCAGATGCATTTACAGACTTAAAGAAAGTGACCAAATCACATGTACCAGCTGCTAATGCTCCAATTAAAGTTGATGTCCCTGTTGGACAGACTAATGAAATTATAACATGCATGAAGCGTGGAAGATCAATCGGTTCCAAAGATAAAATTCTTGAAAAAGAAAAGGAGCAAATAATGAAAATGGTCAAGTCGAGGATATAATAATTTCAGATAAAACTCCAGAAGAGAATCAAATTATAAGTAATATTGGAGTTCTAGCAAAAACTCAGGTATCTGAAATTCATGAAAATAAATATATCTCGATAAATTATATCATGAATGGAATAAGATGGAACCGAGATGAAATTGATGTCAATGATATTTTTGCATATAATATAGCGCTAAATATAATGAATAATGAGGATCATGACCCGAAGTCTATAAAAGAATGTCGACAAAGAAATGATTGGCTAAAATAGAAAGACGCAATTGAGATAGAATTAAAATCTTTTAAAAATTATAATAAAAGTTTTTGGGCCTGTAGCCCCAATACATGAAGGCATAAAGTCCGAATAATAGAAATTGATATTTATGTGAAAACAAAATGAGAAAGGTGAAATTTTGAGATATACTCACCTGTGGTGGATGCAATATTTTTTTTCGGTAATTAATTAATCTGGCAATACATGAAGGACTTGATTTGCGTCTAATGGATGTTGTCACAGCCTATTTATATGGCTTGCTTGATAATGATATATATATGAAAATCCCTGAAGGATTTAAGATGCCTGAAGCATGTTTTTTAGGTTCTCGATAACATTATTCAATTAAATTGCATAAGTCTTTATATGGATTAAAGCAATTTGGACGCATGTGATATAACCGTCTCAGTGAATATTTATTAAAACATTGATATAAAAATGATACAATTTGTCCATGTATTTTGATGAAAAGATATGGAAATGGTTTTGTTATAATTGCAGTTTATGTTAACGATCTAAGTGTCATTGGAACTCCTGAAGAGCTTCCAAAAGCGATAAATTATTTAAATGAAGAATTTGAGATGAAAAATCTTGGGAGAACAAATTTTTGCCATGGATTGCATATTTGAACATTTTAAAAATGACATTTTTATGCATCAAGAAAATTATATTGCAAGAGTGCTAAAACAATTTTATATGGATAAAATCACACCCATTGAGCACTCCAATGATTGTAAGATCATTAGATGTTAATATATATCTTTTAGACCTTGAGAAAGTGATGAAAAACTAATTGGTCCTGAAGTACCATATCTTAGTGCAATAGTAGCATTTATGTATCTGGCTGGACATACAAGATCTGATATATCCTTTGTTGTAAATTTACTAGCAAAATATAGTTCTTCTCCCACGCGAAGACATTGTAATGAAATTAAACATATACTTCGCTAACTCTGAGAAATTTTACCAATACACGAAGCAAGCCGATAATGTGTTTAGTTAAGATCTGTGATTCAACACATTCAATAGACATGTGGTTTGTCTTTTAGAGAAATGATCCTGATGATCATATATTAAGATAATATTGTATGTATTACTCAATTAAAGGAATGATACATTAAAGGAGATAGAACAAAATATATTTCATTAAAGTTCTTTTTCACACATGATCTTCAAGATGATAATGTTATTATTGTTCAGTAAATTCGTTCAAGTGAAAATCTAGCAGATTAATTCACTAAGGCGGACCCTATTGCAATATTCGAAAAACTAGTTTGTAATATTGGAGTTCGTCGACTTAAAGATCTTGATTGATGTGTCATGAGGGGGAGTTAATATACACTATATTTTCCTTAACCATGGTTTTTCCACTGGGTTTTCCTGGTAAGGTTGTAGTTGTATATTAAAAGAAATATTGTACTCTTTTTTCTTAACTAGGTTTTTATCCCATAGGATTTTTCCTAGTAAGGTTTTAATGAGGCATATTCTTATATAATGGACATCCAAGGGGAGTGTTATGAATAAAATTATTAATGTGGATATTCATGGCTCCCAATATTCATTTCTCCACTACTCCCACTACCATTGGAATTCATATCCCACTACTATTTAGAATTTAATGTCTTATTTATTATTGTAATGACTTTTCATTTACAATTTGTAGCCTATAAATAGAGGCTTTGTAATATTGTATTGTACACATGAGAAATATATAAATAAAGAGATTGACATCTTTTATGTGTTCTCTATCTTGTTTATTATTCTTTGTCTTTATTTTATAACAGTTCGGAATTTATCTCAACTTAGTTCAGCACGCTATGTATCTCAACAGAACAATATTAATTGTTTATGTTGGTAGGTACTTAAATTGACTAAGGTGGTTAGATAATTTAATTTAGAATCTATTTGACTTTAAATGAAAATTTTAAATTGTTGAAATCCATCTATTTGTGAGTGATATATTTACAATTTAAATTAAAAATATATTTAATTCATACATAGGTAAGAGTAAAAAGTGAAAGTTTAATAGTTATTTTCATGTATTTTTTTATCAATTGTTTATCACTAGATTTTGGACTAAATAAGAATAAAAATAAATTAATTAAGCATATAAGTACATTACTTATTAAGTAGATCAATTTTAACTATTTGAATTTAATTCTTTGAAACCGTTCAATAAATTTTCAAGCTAAATTCATATAGTAACCGTAAGTACAGATTATTTTTTATTCATAGTTTAAAAATACAGTGAATCTTTCTTCACAAGATAACAAAAAGAAGCTTCTACTAGTAATAAAGAATCGCCACAGGGGATCTGATCAACTTACTTTGGTACGCTATGTATTTCAAAAAATAAAAGCATCGATATTTTTTTTTAAATAGAACAAAAAGAAGTTACTTCTAATAATAATAAAAAAAAGGAAGGGATTAATTGTATCCAAGTTTTTGTACTCAGTTTTTATCTAAAAAAATTGTAATTTGACTTGCATGAATACTGTAAAACTCTATAATCAATACTGTATCTTCCAAAACAAATCATGTATAATACGTAGTTCAAAATTTTAACAACCAGCGACACTTATAAGTGATCCCAAGTTAATTGCAAACCATTAGCAACTTGCAAATTACCTGTACTTCCGGCTTCTAGAAGATTTGAAAAACAAACCACTTGTCAAACTCATAATTATTTACAATTACCACCTAAAATTATGAAAAATTAATTTTTTGGCATCAAAATAAATTTTGCATAATTCGAAATTAAAATTTTAAAATTTTTTAAAATTTTTTTTAAAAAAATTTCATCATTTTTTTCTTCAATTATTAATATTATATATGGATCTATATCATGTAAAATAAGACTTCAATACTGTAAAATTGATACTTGAAACTATAAAAATAGCATATACAAACTATAAAATTGCACTAAGTCACAAAAATAACTGTTCACAAGCATAAACTAACAGTAGCAAACACAAACACAAACAATAACTGTTGACACACATAAACTAACAGTAGCAAACACATACAACCACAAACAATAATTGTTCACTAACATCAATACAATAAAACACATTAGAGTTTGTTACTTCATAGCACGGTCAACAACACACTTGTTGGTGATTATGTCATATCTATCCAATTTGTTTTGCCTCAGTGGCTGCAAAACAAAGTTGTAGTGAGAAAGTATGTAAATACTGTTAATAATGTGAAAATAATTATGATGTCTGTAAATTTACTATAAAACAATTACTGTTAAAAATCTATGTTAAAACTGTGAAACAAATACTGTCAAACAACTATGTGAATACTGTGAAATTACTTATGAAGTATGTAAAAAAAATATGAAACAAATACTGTGAAATAAATGATGAATGATGTAAAACTGTGAAACAAATACTGTCAAACAACTATGTGAATACTGTGAAATTACTTATGAAGTATGTAAAAAACTATGAAACAAATACTGTGAAGTAAATGATGCACTATGTAAAATAACTATGAAACAAATACTGTCAAACAACTATGTGAATACTGTAAAATTACTTATGAAGTATGTAAAAAAACTATAAAACAAATACTGTGAAATAAATGATAAATTATGTAAAATAACTATGAAACAAATACTGTGAAAGAACTATGTAAATATTGTGAAATTACTTATAAAGTATGTAAAATTATAATGAAACAATTAATATGTCAATTAATGTAAAATTAGTTAACAATAGTGTAAAATTACTTAACAATAATGTAAAATAAGTATGTCAATTAATATTATTTTCTCCCCTGAATCTATATGAAAATTACTGTGAAATATTTACTATGAAACAATCTTTTAATGATGTAGGTGCCATAGTCCCAACAGGCCCTGCCATTCCATGTCGAGAAAGTGGTCAGATCCGAGAAAGCACTAACAAGGGTCGTGGTCGACCATTTGGAGGTTGTCCAGTCCTGCAGATAGAAGGAAACTGTATGCCCGGACTTTTTTCACTGGGTTCAGCACCTTGACAAAAACTTATATGTAGTCGGAGAACGATTTGTGTAGAAGTAACCATTTTTGACAGTAAATACGTGTAACGCTCAACTTGCGCATTTTGATATCTTGGGGCACAACACGCGTACAAGATCACCTGACAAATATCATGTCAAAAAACAACTGCATATGTATATTTTGATATGCCAGACCAATAATTACCAGAATAAATTTATTCATATGCACTAATACACACAAGTTTAAAATTATTGGACAGGAAGCAAGAAGGCCAAGAAAACAGTTCAAGAGGCTAATCAGTGGATTCCAGATGAAGAGGTAATGGATGTAAAACCATTGAGGGTGATTTGGCGTGCAGAAGAGGAAAGCATGTCATTTCATCAAGAAGACTCAGACTAGTGATTTCAAACAGTGTTTTGTTTTGGTACAGTATAGTGTTAAGGATGAATGAACTTCAGTTCAGGTGTTAGTAGTTGATTAGTAGAGACTAGAAGTGTGATGTGATTACATATAAAATTTATATGGGTACTTTTGTTCTAGTTAAACTTTAATAGTTTTTTGGGAATATTCTTTTTTTTAACTAAACTAAGTGGTTTCATTAGTTTTAATGAAACGACTGTCTTTTGAACCAAAAAAAAATACACACAAGTTTAAAATGGAAAGGAAAGTGAGTAAGCGACATGGTCCTCGGTTGGGATGCCTTACTGCATTGCTTAATCTTCAAAATAGAGTGAGTTACTGAAAGGTTGGACCCACTTTGGCAGCAGCATCCCTACAAATGATAGACGGTTGATGAGAATTAGAACCGTCCAAGGTATAAAAACTAAAGAAAAGTTGGAACCTTTAACATTATGGGTTCGGAATGGACGAATCATGCGGTACTGTCTTTGATTTATTACATAATTTTCAGTTTAGGTAAAAGTGAGGGTAAAAGGCTCGCAGAATATAAGCGAATACATACATACATATATACATATATATATGAGGAGGGATCCAATTACACCCTTTTTTTTGACACATCTTGACATTGTTTTTTTTATAGGCCAATTTTGCGATTTTAAAATCCAAACAGTTGATCCGAACCGTTCAACATGATCACCATATTAAAATGTGCTTGGAGATCAAATTTTACATTTTTTTGAATTTTTTTACTATTTATTAAGATGGTTACAAAATCGTTGTTTTTCAATGGTCTGAAAACAACGATTTTGTAACCATCTTAATAAATAGTAAAAAAATTCAAAAAAATATAAAATTTGATCTCCAAGCACATTTTAATATATCCATCATGTTGAACGGTTTGGATCGACTATTTGGACTTTGAAAATAGTAGGTGTCAAAGTGTGTCAAAAAAAAGGTGTAATCCGATCCCTCCTCTATATATATATATATATATATATATATATATAGAGAGAGAGAGAGAGAGAGAGAGAGATCGACTATGGTGAGTTGTGAAGTAAAACGTCGTTTTACTTCACGCTCATACTCCATTTTGAAAATCTAAACAACCGATCTGAACCGCTCAACATGTTCTCCATATTGAAATGTGCTTGGAGACCAAATTTTACATTTTTTGGAATTTTTTTACTATTTATTAAGCTACTTTGAAAATCTCAGATCCGGGTGAACAGTAAAAAATTCTGGACCATACAATCAGCGATTTTCAAAGTGGCTTAATAAATAGTAAAAAAATTCCAAAATATATAAAATTTGGTCTCCAAGCACATTTTAATATGGAGAACATGTTGAGCGGTTCGGATCGGTTGTTTAGATTTTCAAAATAAAAATATGAGCGTGAAGTAAAAATGACATCTTACTTTGCAACTCACCATAGCCCAGCTCTATATATATATACTAGTATTGTGCCCGTGCGTTGCAACGGGGACGTATTATAAGAGAATAAAAAAATTGCTGCCAACTTATAATGTAAAGTCCTAAAAATAAATTTAAAAGATAAAATTTAATTATCATACCTTAGAGATTTTATTTATCAAAACTTGTAGCAATCGAAAAAGATGAATTTTTTTTATCAAACCTTAGAGATTTTCTTCGAAGTCCAAATCCAAATGAATCAGAAAATGCATTGTTCAGAAGGTAATTGCATCTAAATTTCACAAATATCTTTTGGACATTATACATCACAATTTCACAGAGGAGGGGGGGGGGAGGATCACGGGAACAGGGAGGAGAGGAGAGGAAGAGAGAGAGAGAGCAAACCAACAACTGTTGGGGAGTGGAAATTTTCACATTATGCAAATTTGTATAGAAACAAACAAAGAGATATCTCTATTTAAGAAAAAAAATTATCGATTTCCATTATGCTCAATTGAATAAGGAGAATAAGGAAATATATATTTATTGTCTGCACAATTCGGTGTAGGAGAAATAAGAAAACATATTTCATGCAGAATTTTTTTTCTAAAAGATTGAGTCGGCTTAAATTTAATTGTAACATTTAGTGTGGCTATACATGTGGCGAGTCTTATTTTAACTAAATTTAAACTTCTACACATAAAAGAGATGCATTTAATCAAAAGAAGACAAATTATGTAATTGGAGGATTGAGATTAAATCCAAAATTTCATCTTTCAATCATAGCCGTTGGCGGATCGGACACCCAACGTGCTTAATAATGAAATGGAGATATATGAGTAGAACTAGGGTGTTCCTAAGTTCACCAAGCCCCTTTGTGAACTCAACTCTAAATCTTTTGGATTAGATTCAAACGACGAATCCAAACCGTTGAAATCCTTCTACCCTACGAGTGATGGGTGTACATGTGAAAATTTTAAAATTTTAAATTAGTTTTGTATAGAGTCAAGTGGTCAAAATGCGTCCAAGAAATGAATGCATTAAATTAATTTATAAACCTTCTAATTTTGACCACTTGACTTTATGCTAAATTAAATCGAAAGTTTAAAATTTTCACATGTAGACGCATCAACCGTAAGGTAGAAGGATTTCAACGGTTTGGATTCGTCGTTTGAAGCCAATCCGATAGGTTTTAGAGTTGAGTTCACAAAGGGGTTTGGTGAACCTAGGAACACCCTAGTTCTACTATATATATATATATATATATAGAGGAGGGATCCAATTACACCCTTTTTTGACACATCTTGACACTGTTTTTTTATAGGTCAATTTTGCAATTTCAAATTCCAAACAGTCAATCCAAACCGTTCAACATGATCACCATATTAAAATGTGCTTGGAGATCAAATTTTACATTTTTTTGAATTTTTTTAAAATGGTTAGAAAATCGCTGTTTTTCATTGATCTGAAAATAACGAGATTGTAACCATCTTAATAAATAGTAAACAAATTAAAAAAAATGTAAAATTTAATCTCCAAGCACATTTTAATATATCCATCATGTTGAATGGTTTGGATCGACTATTTGGACTTTGAAAATGGTAGGTGTCAAAATGTGTCAAAAAAATAGTGTAATTCAATCCCTCCTCTATGGTTAGTTGCAACATTTTACTTCACGCTCATATTCCTATTTGAAAATTCAACCAACGATCCGAACCATTCAACATGATCTCGATATGGAAATGTGATTGGAGACCAAATTTTACATTTTTTGAAATTTTTTTACTATTTATTAAGCCACTTTGAAAATCGTTGATCCGGGTGAACAGTAGCCCCCCAGACGCGTCGCACCCGGCGTACTCCACGATCCATGTCTCCGGCCTCCGCCTCCTTGGTCCTAGGTTTTTGCTCTCATTTAAGGTTTTTTCTCTCTAACTCTCTCTTTTCTGACCCTCGTTCGCCAAGGTTATTTCTCTCCTCTCTCATCGAACACCTCTTGTTGATCTGTCAAGGTACTAGTCTACTTCGTTGGAAATTGTAATCGGATTGTGGATGGTAGAAGAGAGGAGTTTATATAACTTGATTGCTTTTATTTATGGAGTATAATAAATTTTACAAGGCTCTAATATATTTCTCAGAGTGAGGCTATGGTGCTATGCATAGCACACATGCCTAGTGTACTACGGCTCAATATGGTACTTTTTAAAATCCTAACAGTCGATCCGACCGTTCAATGTGATAATCATATGAATATGTACTTGCAAATTAAATTTTATATTTTTTCGAATTTTTTTACTATTTTTTTAGATAGGTAGAAAAATCAGTGTTTTTTGAAAATTCTGGACCATCAAAATTCTACCTATCTAAAAAAATAGTAAAAAAATTCGAAAAAATGTAAAATTTAGTTTGCAAGTACATATTCATATAATTATCACATTGAACGGTCGGATCGACCGTTAGGATTTTAAAAGGTACCATATTGAGCCGTAGTACACTAGCCATCCGTGCTATGCATAGCACCATAGCCTCACTCTATTTCTCACTAGATCTCACATATACTTCACACACTACGCCATAAGCTCTACATCTATTTATACTATCCTAAAGTCGGTTAGGATATTTCTAGATTATACTTTGTGTACAAAAGTCTAGAAAACTTTAAATATAAAATATCATGAGATTTCTACCACATTCCATTATTACCAACTATATAGGTCGGTTAGAAAGTTCTAGAATTTTATAGAGTGAATTTTGGGCCTCTTCCAAATTGATTTGGATTGGTGCTGTAATTTCAACATCCTTCTTGGTTTAGTTCAGGATTTTGTGTGAATTTCAAGAAAATCTGTGAAAATTAGGAGCTTCTGAGCCTCTCATGTTGGTTTATTAGCAGTCCTTTCCCAACCCGCTTTGTTTGGCCTAATGGAGGCAAGTGGGTGTTTGGCCTATTGTTAATGTATTAGTCAGGTTGCTTACAGCTATAAAAAAGAAAAAGAGAAGAAAAAGTAAGGTTGTTTAAAGTAAAGTACCAGTAACGAACTTTAGGTACTGTGCCAGTCAGGTCAGTATTGTTTTTTTTTGAAGGTTGGAGGCTGAAAGCCCGCCAACGATTTGTATTAATAAGAAAAATATTTACAAGCAGGTCAGTATTGTTAAAAACAAGTATGATGCTGGGACTTAGTTTCATTTTTTTCATTTATGTAGGTGACTTATAGCTTAACTGTGGGTTGTCCTCAATTTATATGGAGAGAATGAACAGTGCCAATCTTATCTATACAGTACCGCTTCATGTCAGTCAGTTCAAGTAAGATTTCGTACCGGTGGGTAGTAGAAAGATGTACCGACCAGCATGGCCTTGCTTCTTCTATTTGTTAGTGTCGCTGATTTCCTCTTCTTTTGGTGGAATTTGGTGCAGGTCAGCAGATGCGCACAAGCTATCTATTGAGAAGAGCAAGTACCTTGGAGGTTAGTGTATATAGAAAAAAGTTTGGAATTCTCTTGTTGGCTTTAGTTGAAAGAGGGATATAATTATGAGTAGCAAAAGGAATCACTCGTTCGACATAACCTATGACTGGTATTCTACTTTATCAAGAAATATCTGTACTTGAGTTCCAAGAGGGACTACTTTCGTAGGAAAGAGACTACTTAGCATTGTCCTAGCTCTTAGAACTTGTTGGGATTAGTATTTCTGAGATGTATGAGTTTCTTTCTTTTTATAGGCTTATGTATCATATATATAGTGTAGTTCACTTTCTTTCTTGTCACTAGGGCAGGGCTAACTGAACTCTACTGCTACATGAGTTGATTTCCACGAATTGCTTGTTACTTTTGAGGTCAAGTGGGTAAGATAGGCGAAGCACTTCTTCAGCTTTGCCTTAGACTGATGGAAGAAAGCGAAGAAGTAGGCTGAATGGAAGGGACAAGGGCGGTCGGCGCTTGGTGCGAAGGCTGCTGGTTTGGTACGGTACTAAAAGTCCTCGGTTCCAGCCTCTCATTTCTTTTGGATGCTCCAACTTGAGGAGCTAAGGATAACATTACATGTAAATGGTTTGGACCTGTTCCAAAAATATCATGTTTTTAGGTTGAAATGGAACCGGATGATCTTTTCGGGCAGGTCTGATTTGGCTCTACTACTTATTGATTTTTGGTTTAGGATTTCTTGCCAAAATCTGCCGCTACAGAAAAAGCCGACATTTTTATTAATACCCTAAAAAAAAAAAATATCAAATATGCTCCCACTTTGAATTTTTTTTTAAATATGCCCTAACCGCCCCACTGTGGGGCGGTCCACTGCTGCTAGGAAACCGCCCCTTTGTTGGGCGGTCCACTGCCTCCAGCCAACCACCCAGAGGTGGGGCGGTTCCTATATATATATTTTTTTTTTCAAATTTTATATATTTTTAAGATGTATATATTGTTAAGATATATTTTTCTTTTTTAAGACATATATAATATATATTTATAGGTAAATGTATATATTGTTAAGATATATTTTTATTTTTTAAGATATATATTTTTATAAGGAAATATATATTGGTATATTTTTTTTAAGATGTATATATTGTTTAAGATATATTTTGGTTTATTAAGATATATATTATTGTAAGGAAATATATATTGATATATATTTTTTTATTGTAGATTTTATAATAAAAATGGAGGAAAGTGCTTAATTTTTTTATTGTAATTTTTAATAAAAGTGCTTAATTTTATAGTACTAATTATTAATGATTTATGTTGTAGATTGTATTCCTTGTAGTATTTATTCCATCTAGTTATTGTTTATTTATGTTTTATGTTGTCAATCTGTGTATATTTAATTGCGTTATGAAAATAACAAAACTGAAGCATATAAAATAGTTACAAACTACGAATTAAATCAGTTCACAAACTTAGCGACGACGACCGAACAAATTTAGAAGTCGACGAGTTCTGGATCTGCTTCCAGTCTGTTGTGTGACACTACTACCGCTACCGGATGCCTCTGCATGACTACTACCGCTACCGGTGACCTCAGCAACAACTCTAGCATTTTCGCTTTCGTTGGCTTCGTTGATGGCATCTGCATTCCAGTTCACCAAAAATGGTATGTTATTGAAATCGTAAAATATAAAATGAATTATTAAATACAAAATGAAATGTACCTGCTCGCTGCCTGTCACAAGTTGAACGGCGAGCCTGATGTCCCATTCGCCTACCCTGCATCTGATCCATTGTCATTACAGCACGCTTGTGTGGCCTTCTCCCTTTTCTGATATAGAAAAGAAGTTAAATAACTATATTAAAAAGATGGTCAGTGCATATACAAAGTATTCTCCCTAACCTGATCTTCTTGGGTGGGTTGAGTTCATCCCCAACGTAGGCTGGCCAGGCATGCTGGTTGGGATAAGGATAGAATGATGCATCCCAAATACTCGCAAGGTAATCGGTACGGTATATGTCGGCGACAAAATCATCCTCACGGAAGTTTCTCACTCGGCACACCGCCATAACATGAGAACAAGGTAGGTGAGCTAGTTGGATTCCTTGGCATGTACATGTTACAGTATTGCCCTCTCCGATAATGACAACATACTTGTATGGTCTTTTAATAAACTCCATAGTCCCATCTGCTCTACGGCTGGTTGGAACATACTCATTCGGAGAGTGCACTTCGAATTCCAAGGTGCGATCCCCATACGGGACAACAATCATAACTGAACCCTTCTCCCTATGTTTACGTAGTTTGCCCTCCGCCCTTGTTGAAAACGTCTGGTTCCTGACGAGTAATTCTCGTGCTTTAACACGCCGGTCAACGAACCATGCATTTAGCTTGTAGAAAGTGTCATCCACAATGGCTGCCACGGGCAACATTCGGCTCTGCTTGAAAACAGCATTCAAGGACTCGGACCCATTTGTTGTCATTATTCCCCATCTCCAACCTCCATCTTTTGCTTGAAATATTTTCTCATATGCGGGTGGTTCTTGCAGATCTCTCGGATTATTTTTCCCCACCTTGAGTAAGTACAAATTTGCCTTCGGACAGTACTACACAGAAATAAATTTTCAGATTAGAAAAATATAAGTAATTAGTTTATTAAAATTTCATATAAAATATACATACCTTGGCAAACTCTTTGAACATCTCTTCCATCCTTCTCGGCTTCTTCCTTCTGCATCCAATTTTAAATGTATCTGCAACCCATTGGTCGTATCCGACATGCTTGTGGAGGTTCTCTGCAACGTGTTGCATACACAGCCTGTGCACACATTCGCCGTGAGCTGTCGACCACCCGAAATCTGTTCGATCAAAGACATATTTGATTCCTTTGTGCTGGTCTGATATGACGCAGAAGAACCTGTTCCCAACTACCTCTCTTCGCAAAAAACTCATGAAAAAACCCCAATTTTCACCGTCCTCCTTCTCGACAATTGCAAATGCCAAAGGCAACAACTGGTTTTCGGCATCATATGCACATGCTATCACTACTACAGAAATGGTCATTGTACACGGCACATTGTACACGGACTTGGCAATTTTATAGAAAAACCGTGTAGAAGTTGTAATTTTTTGGATGCCTGAAATATCTGTAGGATCTCTACACGGATATTTACAAAAGAATCAGTGTAGAAAGACGTGAGAGAGCTACACGGACGTTTACTAGAAAATGTACACGGCTTATTGTTTAAATAACAGTGGAGAAAGCCTTGAGAGAGCTACACGGATATTTAATTAAAGAACCGTGAAGAAAGGTAATAATTGTACACGGATGTTTGTTTAAATGACCGTGTATATAACCCGTAGGAGCTACACGGATGTTTAATAAAGAGCCGTGTATAAATGTCGAATTTGTACACGGTTTTTTGTTTAAATGACAGAGTAGAAAGCCTTGAGCGAGCTACACGGACGTTTAATAAAGAGCTGTGTAGAAAGGATATTTTAGGTTTTTTGTTATATAAAAGGCCTTCTCCCCAGCGCCGTTTTGATCAACTTATACTCTCCCCTCTCACAGTTAACAATTGGGTTGAGATGTAGGTTTATCAATTGTTTCAGATCGCAAAATTAGATCGATATGAGCTACTGTTTTGGGAGCTCACAGATGAGCGATCTGGTACAATTGATAACCTACATCTCGAATTCCCATGCGATCGAAGTATTGAAAAAAAAATTATCTCTCTATTCTGATCAATTTTACTGGACGAAGAGTTGGGTGAAGAGTTGGGTGAAGGACCTTCAGAGCCGGATTTGAAGAGGTGAATGTGACCTTCAGAGCCGGATGAAGAGTCGAATGAAGAGTCGGAGATCATCCGACTCTTCATTCGACTCTTCATCCGGCTCTGACAGTCCTTCATCCACATCTTCCCTTTGCTCTGAAGGTCCTTCATCCAACTTTTTACTCAACTCTTTCTTTAGTAAAACATGTATCTTCATATTACCCTCTGTAAACCCTACTGGCACCAAAAGGAAAGAACCACCCTATTCTAGTCCTTAATGGAAATTTTTAGTTTACAATATGACTTTTTATTCCAACTTTTGTAATGCTCTAATTTTGTATAATTTAGGGTACATGAATTTTTAGTTTAAATGTCTTCCTCTGTTTTGGAAATTGTTTGTTCTGAAAAACATAGGGAAAAAAACTAGCTGACAGACAAAAAAAAAAAAAAAAAAAAAAAAACAAATGATACACGGACGTTTAATAAAGAGCCGTGTAGAAACGAGAAATAGTACACGGATTTTTGTTTAATTAACAGTGTAGAAAAATAATTCGATGACTGTTTATATAAAAGTCTGTGTGTCTTTCTACACGGATTTATAGCTAAATATCCGTGAAAACAAAGATACTTGCTCGAAATAATGGAAGGCTAAACCAAAAAAAATAAAACAAAAATTAGGGAAAAAAAAAGAATTCTAAATGTCCGTGAAGAAAATTTATCTTTTATATTACACACGGTTGTTTATATAATTGTCCGTGTATAAAGGTTATCTTTTATAAACGGCTACATATGTAAAAGTCCGTGTAGCTCTCGTAATGCTTTTTTTACACGGATTTATAGATTATCATCCGTGTAGAAAGGTTATTTTAGGGTTTGGAACTATATAAAAGGCCTTCTTCCGGCGCCGTTTTGATCAATTAATACTTCTCTCTCTCTCTCTGTATTGAATTGGTCTGATTTCTGCGCACAAGGAACGAGGCCGGATCTGAGATATAGCTTGGAAGTTAATTCGCATTCTCCTCTCTATTGCCAAGGTTAGTCATACATATATATATTTCCCTCTTCTTTATCTAATTTTCTGTTACTGATTAATATTGCTTAATTATTTCTGTCAATTATTATTTAATGCTTGATTTGTTAAGATAATGTAAATAATTAGTGTATTGTGGTCCAATAACCGACCTACTGATGCTTTTAGGTCCATGCCCGTTCAAAATTAATCCAATAGGGATTAATTTTGGATAGTCCCCCGTTTGGGACTGCTCTCTGAATATTGTGTCTCATTTAGGATGTGAACACGTATTAGCGGGATTTAATTAGTATTTGAGGAAAGTTCGACAGTATTTCTCCTTATTGCTCCTACGAGTATGTGGTTTTTACGCATACTTGGGGAGTTAAGGAGAAATGCTGCCGAATTTTTCTCAAATACTAATTAAATCCCGCTAATATGTGTTCACATATGAGGCATAATATTCAAAGAGTGGGTTAGGATTGTAAACCGGCCCTTTATAAGCCAAGAATTTGGAACAATATATATGCTGACCACCATATATGTTTAATTGGAATTTTTTTTTTTTTACTTTAATTTACAGATGGATCGAAGTTGGATGTACGAATTGCGACGTGATAGTGCAGAATACTTGGCTCGCGTTGATGAGTTCCTAAAATTTGCTGAGAGTTATAGAGTGGACAGAAAAGAGAACGACATCTTGTGTCCTTGTAGAGATTGTAAAAATTATATAAGATTTGGGGATTCGGAAGAAATTAGAGCTCATTTGATTTGTCGGGGATTTAAGAAAAACTATACATGTTGGTTTATGCATGGTGAGAAAATTGGGGAATGTAGTGGAACCAATAGAAATTTTGTTTTGGACGAGAATGATGATAATGTAGAAACTGTTGATAATTTTGAATTTGAATGCAACGATGATTTTGAGAATGTCGAAAATTTCGATAATGCTGGGCTTGATTGCAACGAGGATGATGAGGTGGAGATTGATGAAAATGCAGAATACAATTTTACTGAGAATCTAGAGGACATGTTACGTGATGTGGAAGATGAAATTAGTGATAAAAATTTTAAAAAATTTCAGTATCTGTCTAATGAATCTAAAAAGCCGTTATACCCCGGGTGTACCAAATTTACAAAACTATCAGCTGTGTTGAAATTATTGAACTTAAAAGCAGACAACGGTTGGAGCGATAAGAGTTTCACGTCCTTATTAAAGCTTTTACGAGAGATGCTCCCAGATAACAACGAGTTACCCTGTACAATATATCAGGCGAAGAAGCTGATCTGTCCAATGGGTTTGAAGATTGAAAAAATACATGCATGTCCGAATGATTGTGTATTGTACCGTGGCGAGTACGAGGCCATGCATGTTTGTCCTAAATGCGGTGTTTCACGGTATAAACGCAAGGACCAGGACACTGACGATTGTGATGGAGGAAAAAAGGCAAGGCCTCCGGCTAAGGCGGTGTGGTATTTCCCGATAATACCGAGATTCAGACGGTTATTTGCAAATCCCAAAGATGCGAAATTGTTGCGTTGGCATGAAGAAGAGCGCAAAAGAGACGGTAAACTAAGACACCCTGCTGATTCAATTCAATGGAGAAACATTGATAGACATTTTGAAGGATTTGGTGGCGAATCACGAAATCTTAAGTTAGGGGTGAGCACAGACGGAATGAGTCCGTTTGGAAGCATGAGCAGTCAGCACAGCACTTGGCCAGTTCTTATATGCATCTACAATCTTCCTCCTTGGTTGTGCATGAAACGCAGGTACATAATGATGTCATTACTAATCCAAGGACCCAGACAACCCGGAAATGACATAGATGTGTATCTCGCACCATTAATTGAGGACCTCCAGAAATTGTGGCGTGATGGCGTCCCGGTCTGGGATGCGTACGGCAAAGAGCAATTTAATTTGCGGGCCATGGTATTCTGCACCATAAATGATTTCCCCGCGTACGGTAATTTATCGGGTTACACTTGTAAAGGAGCAAAGGCGTGCCCCATCTGTGAAGATGACACGCAGGTGCTGAGGTTGAAAAATTGTAAAAAGAATGTTTTTATGGGGCACCGTAGGTTTCTTCCTGTTAATCACCCATACCGTAAGAAGAAGAAGGTATTCAACGGGAAAATTGAGCTTGGAGTGGCGCGTCGTCCGTTAGATGGGAAGAATGTCTTCATGCGGGTTAAACACCTTGCTGTTGCTTTTGGAAAACGTGCCAAAAAACCACCGAAAGATATTTGGAAAAAAAAGTCCATATTTTGGGAGCTACCATACTGGGAATATTTAGAAGTGAGACATTGCCTAGATGTCATGCATGTTGAAAAAAATGTCTGTGACAGTTTGATTGGCACATTATTGAACATTTCGGGGAAGACGAAAGACGGTCTTAAAGTTCGAGAAGACATGAAATTAATGGGAATACGACCCGAGCTTGCACCGCAGGATAAAGGGAAGCAAAAGGCATACCTCCCCCCGGCAATGTGCACAATGTCGAAGATCGAGGAAAACGAGCTTTTGTAAGTGCCTTCATAGTATTAAAGTCCCATCAGGGTATTCTTCGAATATTAAGAAGCTGGTGTCGATGAAGGACCTGAAATTGATTGGTCCGAAATCCCACGACTGTCATGTTTTAATGACACATATGATTCCTGTTGCAATTCGGGGAATTTTACCGAAGCCCGTGCGGCAAACCATTACGAAGCTTTGTTTTTTCTTCAATGCAATTAATTCCAAGGTGATAGACCCGCTCAAATTGGACGCTTTGCAGAAGGAGGTCGTCGTTACCCTTTGCCATCTTGAGATGTATTTTCCGCCATCTTTTTTCGATGTTATGGTTCACCTTGTTGTTCATCTCGTGAGGGAAATTCAGATCTGTGGCCCCGCGTTCCTGCGGTATATGTATCCATTCGAGAGATTCATGGGTATTTTGAAAAGTTACGTAAGGAACCGACATCGCCCCGAAGGTAGCATTGTGGAGGGATATTCCACAGAAGAGGTAATTGAGTTTTGCACCAACTACATGACCGGTGTGGGTCCTATTGGCGTTCCAAAATCTCGATACGAGGGAAGGCTACAAGGAGTAGGGACAATAGGGTTGAAAGCCATAGTTGCTGATAACGATGACCTGCGAAAGGCACATTTTATTGTACTGCAGCACATGGCTGATGTTGCTCCATATATAGATGAGCACATGACGATCCTTCGACAACAGAACTACACGAGAAGTCAGAAGTGGCTTACTGACGAGCATAACCGTTCTTTTATAGGATGGATGAAAGACAGAGTGAAATCACACCCCGAAATGTCCCCCGTAAATGAAACTGTTAAATTGCTGGGCGAAGGACCCCAAATGGTTGTTAGAACATTCCAAGCATACGAGATTAACGGATATACATTTTACACTAAATTACAGTGTGATAAGAGCACGATGCAAAATAGTGGGGTGACGTTGGTGGCGACGTCCCAAGAATTCAGTAGATCGGGGGATGCCCGGCCTGTAATAGCTTCAAAGTCTTATTACGGCGTTATTGAAGAAATTTGGGAGCTCGTTTACAATCCTCACCTTAGCATTCCCTTGTTTCGGTGCCAATGGGTCGAAGACCGGGGTGTTAAAGTTGATAACGACGGGTTCACCCTCGTTGATTTTGACAAAGTCGGGTATGTGGATGATCCGTTCATACTTGCCAAGCAAGCCACCCAAGTCTTTTATGTCACTGACCCGAGTGATGATAGGTGGAGTGTCGTCCTATCCGGAAAAAGAAGGATTGTTGGGGTAGAAAACGTCACCGACGAAGAAGAGTACGACCAGTTCGAAGAGATACCTCAATTTTGTACCGATGTGCAAGCTGAGATAGCAACAATTGCAGAACAAGACGAAGCAAATTACATGAGATCTGACCACAATGAAGGATTATGGGAAGATGTTCAAACAGTGGAAAAAAAGAGAAAAAGGCGAAAAAAATCCAATGTATAATATTTACTCCTTTTAAACTTGAAAATTTTAATATTTCTTATTTGGAAAAAAAAAAATCAATGCATAATATATATTTCTTTTATAATATTTCAGATAGCCCAATGAAGCTAAAGACTCAAGGCCGGTTTATCTCTGGATATTTCTGTCTCATGCATTGTAATGTTTTTATTTCGTTTCTAATATTTCTTTGTTGCATCAGGAGCAAGAACCAGATAGATTATTTTAGATATGTGGGCAGAGTGGTTTCAACAGTAATTTTTTTAAACTAGAAATATGGATTTGTATAATTTAGTGTAGGTTTTTTTGTATTAATTTTTGATATAATCTAGACATGAATTTTTGTATCATTTCTGATATAATTTAATTAGTACGTGAAACACCCATCTTTCTAAGAATAATTTTTAATTTCATTAGAAATTCAAAGGGAGCAACACGGACATTTAATTAAACATCCGTGTACAAATACATTTATACGTTTCATAAAATGTCTTAGTAGAAATTCAAAGGGAGCTACACGGATATTTCATTACACATCCGTGTAGGAAGGTATTTTTTCCCCTAAAATTATTCTCAGAGAAAAAGTTATCGAAACGGGGGAGTGATTATTTGAATTCGTTTTCGTCTTTTCAGAATTAAAAAGATAAGGCAACTTCTCGAATTAAACGTTTTCTATAGTTGGACACGGACGTTTAACAAAAAATCCGTGTAAGAAAAGTTTTCTCTACGGTCGTTTAATTTTCAATAGTTTTTTGGCCTTTTAAGAAACGTACACGGGCGTTTAATGAATAATCCGTGTACAAAAGGGTTCCTACACGGATATTTAATGAAACGCCCGTGTAGAAATTGAAATAATTCAAATTACATTATTCTTGAAATACTTTACTTGAACAACAGGGACTAAATTGCATGTTATTTTGAAATATTTTGTTGTAAAAAATATTTTGAAATAATTACTTGAACAGAAGGTATTTTTTTTCCGAAAAATTATTATATGGTTGTTTTGTAAATTTGTAAACCCAGATAAGGTCATATCAAGTAAAGTGTTCATTTATGTTTTCAAATCGGATTATTTAGAGAGCATTAGGCATCCTATGATATTATTTAGACAGATTATTTAAGTTAATTTTAAATAATTTACTTTTTAGTGATTACCCATGAATTAATTGTTTGTTGGTTGTTTTGTACTGCTAATTCATATCTATAACAGTACTTATTTAGATAGCATGAAGTATTTAACAAAATAGATAAACGGAAAGAAAACAAAATGCTGATTAAATTAAGAAGAAAAATATATTACATCAAAACAAAACGAAAAAAAAAAGCTAACTTAATGAAACACTCCTTCACTGGCCTGGCTGGATTGCTCCTTGGCCTGACCCCCTCCTTTTAATCCAGGGTCTCTTTGGCCTGATCCAGGGATTGCCCCTCCTTTTGTAGGGCTTTGGTGGTGGGTGCTCCCTTGGGCTTCGTCGTGGCACATTTGAGGGCGGCCATGGCCATGTCCTCCTGTAGTTGGGAGGAGGCATTTCATAGCCGGGAGGGACTTCGGGAGCATCCTGGGGGGGCAATGGCCATGGCACATTTGCGTCTTCTTCCGGTGGCACCGAAGCGGCCATTTGTTCTTCCAAATTCTCAGAGAAAAGTAATCGAAAAGGGGGAGTTTCTCAGATTATATTGAATTTTGAAGTCGTTTCGTCTTCTTAATTAAAAAGATAAGGCAACTTCTCGACTTCCGTGTACAAAAAGGCTTTTGAAGGTCCTTTAATTTTGAATTTCGTCTTATAAGAATCATACACGGTCGTTTATTTAAAAATACGTGTACAAATGGCTTTTAACACGGTCGTTTAATTTTCAAGAGTTGTTTCGCCTTATAAGCAACGTACACGGGCGTTTAATAAAAAATCCGTGTACAAACTGTTTTATACACGGATATTTACTTAAACGCCCGTGTAGAAATTGAAATATTTATTTGCATTTATTATTAAGTTCTGCTAGATACTCGAAGATATAAAATAATTTTCAAGCTAAATAAAACTGAAATCAGGTTCCTTTTTATATTTTGGAATTTCCATTTTGAAAAATATGGAATTTGAAAAACATGAAACTTTGGAATTTGAAAAAATTAATCTAGAGAACCATATGTAGGCGCGCATTTCATAATTTCGCGTAACCTAATTATACACGGGTGTTTAATTAAACGTGTAGCTCTCTGACGTTTCTACACGGGTGTTTATTTAAATGTCCGTGTATATTTAGTTTACGCGAAATAAAGTGCGCGCCTCGTCTCTGTCGCTCGATATCTTTTCAAAATCTCCTCGTCTCCCCTAAAACCTAAACCCCCTAGTCTCCTATCTCTTTCTGTGGTGCTGCCATCGTTATCTCTCTCGGTGCTTGCTCGGTCTCCTCTGTCGCTCTCCTCTGAACTCGCCAACTGAATCTCTAAGCTCCTCTCGCGCGGTTGCTGTTCTGTCCTTGAAAGGCTCTCTCTCTCTCTCTCTCTCTCTAAGTTGCAATGCTCCCTGTATATTGGTTAAATCAAAACCCTTATCTCTGATTGTATTTTGGTTAAGTGAAAAGTTTCCTCAACTGACCTATTCTGGTGACATTGACACCTAATTAATGTTACAGGGACTAAATTGCAAAACCAACACTATGATTGAACAAAGGACCCAACAACACATAAGTTAACCCTAAATTTTACATTTCATAGCATTTGTAATAATGTTTCTTTTTTGTAGAAAGAACCATGTCACAGCCAGGTGAGAATGCAGATATGGTTTTGGAAACAGTGGAACCGCAGGTAGATATGATAGTGGAAGAAGAGGACCAGCAGTCTCAGACAGAAAAGAGGAAAAGAGGTCCGACAATGTGCACGAAGACCTCAGAGGCGAAGGATTTGCAAATCGAGTTCGACAAAACCGGATGTCCGAAGGGTCCACGTAGGGCAGAGTACACAAATTGGTGCAACAATTTGGTGAAGCAGAAGGCATCTATCTTGGTTGAGAGGTGGGACAAATTCGATGACGAAGATAAGAACGAATGGTGGAACATTGTGAAGGTAAAAAAAAAAAAATGTACATGCATTATATATTCATTTTTCGTATTCTGTTTGTTATTTCTTTTTTTGTTGGATACAAGTTTTCTAGCATGTCTTAACCTTTGGTATATTTCTAGGGGTGTAGGTGATAATTCTTGCTTTGTAGGACTATATCCCAAATTCTATCATTTAGCAGTTATATATACAGATATAGAAAAATTCAAAACCAAGTATATATTACCTGCTGAATGAAATTAATCAATGTAGCTAGTGTAGTGCACCATGCTTGAACTGGGTACCGCCACCAGGAAAGGTAAGGTAATCGCCAGACACCTTGACCCAATTCTGGTGCCCTACACTATTATCATGACAGATAGCAAAATCAGCAAAGAAATATCACTAACAAACTCAGCTAAATACAACACATTATTTCACTTTGATTTGGTCATAAAGGTTAGATTGCATGTAGGTAGTGACATAGGTTGTGCCCCAAAGTTTCCTAATATACAGAAAACAATTTGGTAGAGCAAGTGAAACACAAATTATTTTCAAGCTACTTATTCCCCGTACTTTTGGTAAGTGCAAAGAAATATATGTCTATACCTGACCTGAAAACTTGAATGAACTTACATGCAGTAATTTTGTTGTCAATCATGCAGGCTCATTGGAACATCCAGGATGACGACCCAAAGTCCGCGAAAAAGAAAAAGACTCTGAGGAAAATGAATGAAGCTTGGAAGCAATTCAAGAGCACGTTGAAGACGGTTTTCATGGAGGAAGGGAGAAATCCGGTAGGCTACTATAAATGGCTGAAACAAGAGGACTGGGAGGCGTTTCAAGCTTTGAAGTCCACAGAAGAGTTCAAGGTATATAAATTCAGCCAATTAACTTTCTCTCTGTTCTTTCTCGATATGTACTTATCTTCCTTAAACTAGCTAATTGATGTGCCTTGATGTGTGAAGGTAAAAAGTGACGAGGGCAGGAGGATCGCGAAATTGAACAAGTACCCGCACAAATTAGGGTCAGGTGGCTACGAGGGTAAGTCACTCGAATGGGCTAAGGTACTGGACCAAAACAAACATTCTGACTCACCTGTGGTTAGGATCCAAAATCCTAGGGCCCAATGCTGGCTCATGGGAAGATCTGAGGTAACCGCTGACGGGACGATAGTACTCCCAAGTGACGTGCAACCCGTGGCTCAGAAAATGGTAAGAGTCTTTGTGGTAACTTCGTGTACATTACTTTGTCTTTTGCTATAACTAATTTTTTTTTAACAGTTGGATGTGGAGGAGGAGGTAAATTCGGGCTCCATGACTGTCGACAGAGTGGATGATTCCTTGTCCGCAGCGCTCGGGACTAAAGAACACACGGGTCGAGTTAGGGGTGTCTCGGTCTACTGTGGCTGGAAGGATGTATACGACGGACCGAAACCAAAAAGAAGACCGCGTGCCAAAGTTAGCACGGAAGAGATGGAATCAAGGTTGGCGCAGGTACGCCAGGAGGTATGCGAGGAGTTCAGAACGGAGTACGATGGAAGGATTGCTGAATTCGAATCAAGGTGGATCAACCATATTACATCTCTGACGCAGCAATCCGAGCAACAACCTCCCGTTTCGCCGGGATTTCGGCGAAGCAGTCAAGCATCCGGGACCGAAGTTCTGGGCGTGTTGGACAATCTACAGGTAATCACTACTTGTTCATAATCTACCCGTAATTGTGACTTGTTCATTAACTAATTTCTGATAATTATTAATTGCAGGAGGCCACATCATGCGACCTCGTCATGTGGCACGACAAAACTCCTCTGACCCTTGCTAAGGGTATTGTACATCCTCCAGCCGGTTCTCAGCTAAGGCCCAACCACCTCCCCGTAACGGTTGACATGATTGTGGCCGATTGGGCTGCCCGCATACCTCTTCCTGTCCCTACCGACGACATGGGGGTGCTTGATGATGCCCGTAGACAGATCATCCAATGGCCCAAGTGTCAGATTATTTTGGATCAGGTAATCTCTAAATAAAACACGGATATCTTATGTTACGTTCAAATGATTATTTTGAAATACTTGAAAAAAGGTTCAAAATCTGATACAGACCCGAAGAGGCGTTGGAAACGCTGCGGACGAAGCTTTGTCACCGGTACGGCGAGGCTTGGAAGTAGTAGTCGGGGCTGATGCGCAAGAATCTCCTGCTGCGCCAGCGGCGGCACCAGCGGAAGCGCCAGCAAATGCGCCAGCGGCTGCGCCAGCGGATGCCCCAGAGGCTGCGCCAGCGGCTGCGCCAGAGGCTGCGCCAGCGGCTGCGCCAGAGGCTGCGCCAGCGGATGCCCCAGTAGACCGTACGGGGCTCTCTGAAGAAGAGGTTAGCCGTTTGCCCGAGGATTTGCGGAATCTCCACGCCTGCCTGGTTAAGGCACCAGATGATATGGAGGACGTAATGTTCGAAATCCCCCCCGAGGTTCTCCTACACAAAGGCAGGACGGTCGTGCTGCCTTTCAAAGAATTCAAGGACTTTCTACATGCCTCATCAAGCGATAAATGGCTCGATGTGGGAGTCCTCACCGTTTTCGTCATGTTAGTGACCAAAAAATCATATATATCATGTGTATAGCACTCAAATATATATTCTAATGTGAAATGATGATTTTTCAGGATGATACAACGAAAACAGTCTGTGGCTCATGGGAAAGATAGGGTGAACTCCTGTGCATTCTTGGACCCCGCTATTACTAGTGGTACGATGGTGAAATATCAGGAGGAAGATACTGTCCAGTACATGCGTTCAGCGATGCGTAAGGCTGTTTCGGAGAATAAGAAATTTATTCTCGTGCCATACCACCAGAGTGGCCACTGGTGTTTGATTGTGATTGTGCCACTTGAGAATTTGGTTTTCCTCATGGATTCTTCATATCCCGGACCGGGCATCACTCCTCAGGAATCCAAAAAGATCTGCATTCCAATAAGAAAGTAAGCAATAGTAATTCACTTGGTTTGATTTTTTCCCAATTACATATAACAAATTGTGGAATTGCTAATTACATTCCTCAATTTTGTAAGGGCTTTTCTGCAATATCTTAAAGATGGAGGAAGGCAAAGCACGATTCCGAAGCGTAAAAATAAGTTGTGTTTCAGGTGGCAGCCGGTGAGCACATGCACTATAATTTTTATAATTTCATATTTTTTGTTCAAAAATTAATTGTCATTCTAACATAGGCTGCTAAATGAAAATTTCAGTGCCCGCAACAGTATCAGGGTTGGGAATGCGGTTATTACACGATGATTTATATGTTTCACTTTGTTGAACGCTTACAATTCGATTGGCCAGATTATCCGGTATGTAATTCATATGTTTGCCTTGACTTGTCCATATAATTAATATTGATTTCCTCTAATATTTTATTCTACTAAATTTGTTTTATTAGTTGCATTGTTATAATTACAATATTTATTTTTATAAAGCAAAACAGAGATGCAGTTGTTATATTGTATTTTTCTAATAACCTACATATTTTGAATTTTTGGCAGCATAAATCGAACGAGAAGGCAGGGCATTACAGCAATGAAGATATAGATTATTTTAGATGTATGTGGGCAAAGTGGTTTCAAAATGAATTTTGTAAACCAGAATATGGATTTGTATAATTTTGTGTGCATGAATTTTTGATATATTTAGTGTACATGAATTTTGTTTAGGGGTTGTATTCTGATATATTGGAAATTCTTTGTTTGGAATTGATTTTTAATGGCTAGCAAACTGGAGGCTAGCCAAAACAAAAAATAAAAATTGAAAAAAAATATAACCATTCTACACGGATGTTTAACAAAAGTCCGTGTGGAAATCCAAATAAAGAGCAAATAAAAATATAAGATAGCTACACGGCTGCTTATGTAATGATCCGTGTAGAAATAGTTATTCTACACGGATATTTTGATAGACATCCGTGTAGAAACATGATCGTACACGGCCTTTTAGTTAAATATCCGTGTATAGATCTCAACTAATGTACACGGTTGTTTATGTAATGAGCCGTGCAGAATAACTATGTCGACACGGATATTAACCTAAAAGTCCGTGTACACAGAGACATCGTACACGGTTGTTTATGTAGTGATCCGTGTAGCTCGGCTTTGGAGAGCGCCACTTGGCAAGGAATTGGACACGGTTGTTTATGTACTGATCCGTGTAGCTCGGCGTTGGAGAGCGCCACTTGGCAAGGAATTGGACACGGTTAATTATGTAGTGATCCGTGTAGCTCGGCTTTGGAGAGCGCCACTTGGCAAGGAATTGGACACGGTTAATTATGTACTGATCCGTGTAGCTCGGGTTTGGAGACCGCCACTTGGCAAGGAATTGACCACGGTTGTTTATGTAATGATCCGTGTAGCTCTCAGGAATTGCACACGGTTAAATATCCGTGTATAATTTATTCAGGGGATTATACACCCTCGCACTCCACACGGCAGGAAATCCGTGTAGCTCCCCTGTTTATGTCCGTGTACAATGACCATTTCTGTAGTAGTGTATCAACAGCCTCCCATCGTAACGGCCAGAAAGGAAGCATGCATCTATACTGATAACTGGTCTAATATATGGCACAGCTTGAATGCACGGACCAAACGCCCATGCTATGGCCTTGAACTGCATCGCGTCGTCCTCTTCAGGATCGGTGACATTCCAACATTCAAACTTTGTGCCGGGATTTGTACTTGATATGGCCTGGAGCAGTGGTGCAAGCAAGTTGTATGAACCCTTCCAACTACCGAACAATCTGCAAATCGCAAGTTCACGCCCTCTCCACAACCTGTTGTATTTTGGGATTACATGGTCGTAAGCGTGTCTCACCGCTCTACCGACCTCCTTAAGGCTGATCGATGGGTCGTCCTTAACATCCCTCTCAATTACATCGGCAATAAGTGATGCCGTAAGTTGTGCATGGTCTGTCCTTGACGACGCAGACTTGCATGTATGAGGGGGTTCACATTTCTTAATGATCCATGCGTCCCCCTTACCCACAGGGGTTGCATACAGTCGGAACTCGCATCGCGGTGAGTCTTTGCAAACAACAACTAACCTTTTTCGATCTCTCTTTTGTATTGTGCACTCCCAGTTGCCGTGAATATGAGTTTCTTGGACTTTCTTCACAAGTTCCTCTATGCTGGTATAAACCTGATTCGGAGCAAGTTCTGTGTTGTAAACGACACGCTTCCCAAAATAACTGATGTATGCTTCTTCAAAAGCAGTAGTATCATTGAATGTGGCTACCGGATGTCTGTCTGTCCCACCTCTAATCGGAAATCTGTCATGCCTGGGTGCATAATCTCCATCACCGTCTGATAATGCATCAGAATCCCAATCCCCGTCCCAACTATCACCCGAGCCCATTTCAGGTTCTGGTATGGCATCAACCCCTTCAGCCTCCAGCATAGCATCTCTCCGGGGAACAATAACAGGTACAAGTATAGGTACGGACGGTGGTACAGAAGGAAATCTGGCTTGGATTACGGGTTGAATAGGAGGTGGTGGTGGTGGTGGTGGTAGGTCGGTGGTATAATCAGTGGTGTAATCAGTGGTATAATCAGTGGTATAATCAGCGGTGTAATCAGTATGAACGGGTGGTGCATGACCCAAGTTTCGGTCACCCGAGTTGTCATAACCCGAGTGGTCAAAACCCGAGTGCTGCTGCACCGGGCTATCATGACCTGTATTGTCCATAGAAGGTCCAACCCCGGACCGACGCAGGACCCTTCTGGAATATAACTCCATTATCGGGGTACCCGCAGATTGAAAACTATTATAAACACATCTCCAACCATCCTCATCTGTTATTGGATACTTTACATAGTAAGGTCTATCCCTCCCTGTGTCAACCCGAGTAACTAAATCTATGTCATACCGGTTGTTGTTTACACCAATCCTTTCGAATACCTTTTGCTTAAGTTCCAGAAATGAGGTGTTTTCATTAACCTCAAAGCCGTGGGTTGGATCTTTCGTGTAATATACTCCCTCCACACCCACCACGAACTTCCCGCCCACATGCAGTGTAACCAACATTTTGATAGCTACATTAATAAACAAACTTTTATCACTTACAAAATAATAATACACAATTAAATTATTAGTAAACAACAACAATTAAAATTATATTAAAAAAAAAAAAATTACAAAAAATAATAACAAATAATGAACATTAATAATTAACGATAATAATGAATAGTAATACGCAGTAATAAACAGTAATACACAGTAATAAACAGTAATAAACGGTAATAAACAGTAATAAACAGTAATATACAGTAATAAACAGTAATCTACAGTAATCTACGGTAATCTACGGTAATCTACAGTAATTTACGGTAATCTACGGTAATCTACAGTAATCAACAGTAATCTACGGTAATCAACAGTAATGCACAGTAATCAACAGTAATGCACAGTAATGCACAGTAATCAACAGTAACCAACAGTAATCAACAGTAATACAGTAATAATCAACAGTAATCAACAGTAATATAGTAATAATCAACAGTAATAAACATTAACTAAATAATAATAAAATAATAATAAAATAAAAATATAAAAAAAATACCTGCGGAGCACAGTAAAGAGCGAGAGGCGGGGCGAGAGTGAAAATGAAATGTGAGGGAGAGAGTGCGCAGAATTCGGGTTTTTATAATATTTACAGTGGACCGCCCCATAGGGGGGCGGTTTTCTTGGCTAGGTGGACCGCCCCATGGGGGGGTTGGCGGGTAGGGTGAACCGCCCCATGAAGGGGCGGTTAGGGCATATGTAAATTTTTTCCCAAACTAAGGCCTATTTAATATTTGTTTTTTTCTTTAGGGTATTAATAAAAATCTCGGCAGAAAAAGCATGGTGGTTTTTGGTATTTTTTTTTCAAGGATATCCAAGTTCAAATGGAGAGGGAGGATTCTCACACAGAATTCTTCGTCTATAGAATTCTATTTTTCTTGGATAAATCCACCATTTCCATTATCTTGATAAAAAATTCTTGTTTAGAAAGTCTTCTTCTTTCATGCATGTTTCTAGTTTATTTGACTGCTTTGTCACGTTGCAAGTAGTGAGCTCGCCTTCATTCTAGACGAAACCATAGTTAGCGCAGTTGATGACATAGAAATAAAATTTGTAGTTTGTTATGAAATGTAGCGCAAAATGATCTCTGTTTAATTTTGTTCTGGAATGTTTTAACAGCCTACGAAGAATTGCCAGAGTATAATGTTCATTCATTCCCTATATTACTTTCTGGTTTATTTTCCTTGCATGAAATTTTTAAAATTTATTGTCCAAGTAGGTTTTAACCCAATTTTATTTTTAATAACAAGGTTCGCATTCGTCAGGTATGATGAACAATCATCTCTCTTCACCCACCACAAATCTTCAGGTACGAAGAATTACCTCAATTTTTCATCATTCTTGATCCTTTGAAACTTAGATAACAATTTTAAATGGACTCGGAGATGGATAACAGTAGCTACCATGATATGAAATTGAGGTAATCACCAAATCCATTTTCTTATTTGACCTTGAGGGAATTGATTTTCATATGTGTGTGTTTGACCCTAAAAGTTGCTATTTAATTCAACATGAGAAATGGCAATTTTGGAAGATATGTTCACAGTTTTGTGAACTAAAAATAATTAACTTTGAGTTAAATAGATTAATTTGGGAAATACACATGGGCCGAAGGAAATGAAAAGATTGAAATAAAAAAAATGCAATCTGGAGTTTGAGCCGAAACCAAATAG